>JAJMBV010000016.1:48763-250950 GCA_030585085.1 Petasospora xishuangbannaensis | reverse complement strand
CAACAACAACAACAACAACAACAACAACAACAACAACAACAACAACAACAACAACCGCCACAACAACCGCCACAACCGCAGCAGCAGCAACAACCGCAACAGCAATCACCAGTACCTTACCACATATATCAACAGCTTCCACCACTTCCACAATTGCCAAGAAGTTCCTATCCTTATCAACAGGTAATGGCTCCTCCGTATCCGTCTTATCAACAGCGAACAAATGGTCATGTGGAAAAGACAAAAAAGTAATTAGATTCTATAGTAACAAAAAAAAAAGTCATAAGTGTTGTGTTATTCATAGCGTCATTAAACAATTTCTTCCAAGAGCTGTTCAAATACCTTGCTCTGTAACTCCTCACCAATACTATAGGATGATGGTGTTAAAATGATCTTCTCAAAAACCTTGGCCTTAGAAGATTTAACCTCGCTCTTCTCCATACCGATAGGAATCCGGTAAGCCAACCTCATGAATTTGGTAAGAAGGTGAAGTGTCAGTAACGTGGCTGAGATAGTGCCAACCTTATCAATACTGTAATGTAGCTTTTCATTATTCTGAATTTGTTGGATTGCGAGTTTCATCAAATTGTCGTGCGTAAGAAGAACAAACTCAATCCCTTCAATGAGAATAAACACTTCGTCAAATGTTGCAAACTCACATTCAAGAATGGATGGCCCGAAGAAAGAAACATATTCATTCATGAAAATGGCATCTTCAAGGTTTACTGTTTCAAAGTTAAAGTTAAGGGACTTGACAAATTGCTGAAGAAGTCTCTTACGTGATGTCTTAGATCCCTCGAGAACAGAATAAAACTTAGCGAAAAACTTATGATCGTCAAATCTGGTGTCTTTATCTTGTTTCATTCTGTATCGGACAGCCTCCTTAAGACCATGAATGTAACTTGAATCAATTAAGCTCTCGTAACGCTCATGAAGTTCCTTATGTAGCTCTAACCCAATCATGCGAGTGTAGGGGATTTGTGAAGCTTGTAATGCAATGACAGTTGGAATGCATATCCTCGGATTCGCAAATCCTAGATTCACGATAAATCTCAAATATTTGACAGCGGGGATGGAATTTTCTGTGCTTTTATCAAGAGCCAGTTCAAGAACTTGCTCTAAGTATCTCTGTACAAGGGATGCACATATTCCATCGTTCTCAAACGTCTTACCATCACCCCGGAACACGTGTTCATCAAGACAAGTCAAGCTAGTTGTGTGTGTAGTCTTGGTGGATTGTGCTTTTTTCAAAGCATCTTTTTCCTCTTTCTCTAAGAACTCAAGCAAGCCCTGAACCATGATAGTCTTCAGGTCAGTGCTATCACCAGCAAACTCATGGTCCATGACCTTTAAAACAGCATCAGTCATAAAAAGCTTTGGATGAGAAGTAGCAACATGGACCATGTTTCTGACAGCAACTCTTCTGATCTGCCTGTTAACTCTTGTTTTAGTAAAGACCAGTATATATTTTGTTATGAGACTGAGAACCGTTTCCTTATCTTTTAATGCCAGCTTCCTCTGTCTCATGAAAACATCTCTATTCTTCTCCAAATCACAGTACCTTCCAAAACTTCCGATTAAGTACAGCAACCTTAAAATCTTAGGGTCCGTACTTTCCAAGTGCCCCTGAAGTGCTTTATCCAAATATGGTTTAGTCAACAACAAGCAAGAAGCAGCAGCGTTGGCTATTTTGGTTGTATCACCTTTCATCTCAGAAAGAATCCAAACAGAAGGCATGGCCTGATCTAACTCCCGGGTATTAAATTTAGTTAGTCTTTTCAATAATGATGACTGAGCTTTCATCAGAAATTGGTCTCTCAGATTTTTAGTATGGACCAACGTATTCCTCAAAATAACCAAGGAGTATAGAGTTGTAGATGTTCCATTCGTGTCAGAAGTTAAATATGGCTGCAACGACAAAAGCTGTTCCTGTTTAACGAATGGTGGCTCAGACTTCGAAAAGATGGAAAGTAAACCCAAGCACTCTTCCACAAATTTCTGATCTGATGTATCCATATCTTTGATGGCAGTAGTGAACAAGTCATCAACAATTTTACCACACACAAACATTATTCTATCATGAACTAAGTTATTCTCATCTGTAGTTCTAATTATCTCTTCAAAAAGGAAAGATTCAAAGAGCTCCCAGTTCTTCGCGGCCCTATTAATCAACTCAACAATTAACGTAGAGAAATCATGGATATCTTGCAACTCATCTGTATCATTTAGTTTTTCTGACTTGGAACATGTAAACATCCGGATCAAAATCTGCTTTGTTAAATCTAAAACTGTCTCTTCATCATCCTCTAATCTTCTTAAAATCTTTTCCAACGCATATAATTGGACCTCTCTATTATCACTGATATCCAGCATCTGCTTAGCAAGCTCCACGGCCTTCTTCCTCAGTGAAACAGCTTTATCATTGGTCAGCAAAATTGTCTGATAAAAATCTGGAATCATCCAAGGTTTCTTGGTGATACATTGTTGGAATATTTCCAGCACTGCGAGTCTAACAAGAGCAGAAGAATCATTGATTTTAGAAGACAATGAGTTTTTGATTTGAGGAACGTTGATGAACCTGTCCTCTTGTCCAATAATCATAGCCAAGTTTTTCAAAGCTCTTGTTCTGGACTTTATTTTCGGGTGATCAACGGAACTCAATAGTTGGCTCAAGAAGTTTTGGTAGAGTGAGATAAAATTACTGTATAGGAGAGAGCTTCTATAAACCTCCTTTAGTGTTGTCTGAACTGCCGAAAGATCGATAGATGTAAATATTGGAGTCTTTCTCCCAGTAAAATAAAATACCAACATTTGGTTAAGTACAAACATTGTATCTTCATCATTTAATACTTCTGATGTCTCACGGCCTGCGACAAGGGAATCGACCCACTTTGCAAAAAACAAATCTGAAGAATGATGTGCAATTGGACCAGTCTTTCGAGATGAGAGTACTGTATAAATCATGGCATTGTCAGAAGTGCGTTCAATTACGGTGTTTTGAGGCGTCTCATCCGGTCCTCTAATCTGAAGCATCTTGGAGCCGATGAGGCCGATCATTTCCATTAAATGAGTTTCAACAACGACAGGCTGGTTTTCTGTATTCGACATCAAGTACTTCGTGATCTCGAACAAAAGTGATTCGGCTGATGTAAACTCATGCAGAACAACAAGAGCGAGTAAATCCTTTAAAAATAATTCGAACAGTAACTTTGTATCACTGCTTGGGTTGTTGATCAGCCTTGAAATCAGTGAAGATGCCACGAATGAACATATCTGGTCTCGGTCGTTCTTGATATTCTGAGCTACATCCAAGAAGCGGCAATTCTCTTTCAATATATCTCCCTTCTCATGATCACGGATCTGTTTGTTTGTTTGGATCAAATCGTTTGCATAAGTAACGTTTTCGAGATTTAAACAATTCACTAAATTCAAGACCAAAATGGTTACGAGCTGAACACCAACACCATCTGCCATTGCAACTTGCCGTGAAAAGCTCTTGTGAGTCGGAAGTCTGTCCATACCTGTGATTATTTCTTCCATAATAAATGTTCTTTGGTCTGGAATATACTGAAAAATAGTGGTAAGAAGCTTCATACTTGACCATTTAAAAGGCAAGAAGTTTCTATCTGCTTGATGAAAAAAAATCATAATAGCCATATACTCGAGCTTTGTAACAAGTGTCTCATTTGTCTGGTTAACAGAAATATATAAGCAGACTTGATCAATAATGTGCTTAATGATCGAGAGAGAGTCATGACGTCTCACTTGATTCAAATCAGTGAATTTTAGCATGTAATCTTCAACAAAGGCATAAAGAAAAGTAAGCGCATCCATAAGGTTGTCTTCGAGATATAGCTTCTTCTCCTTTCTCTGCAAATTAAATATTGATAGTAATACAGAGATGGACCTCAAGACATTATGGGCAAGCTGGTAAGACAGACTCTGGGTCTCCTGCGTGCTGCTTAAATCTGCCCATTGAATTTCGGATGAGTATCTGACGGACTTCATTACCAAATGAAGAATTCTTTCAAGAATCCTGAAATCCGTTGACTCAACAAGGGTAGTTCCCTGAATTTTCAGTATGATGAAATCAATCTCTTTGAGCACAAAGTCCGATAATATGTGATCTGCATTGGGTAGTTCAATCCAAATGTCGCTTGATTCATACTCTGCTTCTTCATCCGTGAGACCAATTCTACTCATCACAATATCTGTTAAGGTCTGTACAGCCATGGATTCAACCTGGAGATGATGAGCCCCTATATCGGGCTTGCGTTTCTTGATCTGAAAATCAATCTGGGAAGAAGATGGAGCATCGTGTTTTCGTGGAGCGGGTTGTTGAATTTTAGTATAGCCTGTGGGTGCTTCAGAAACTGTATGAATGCTACAATATTGGTCTTTTGTCATTGCTTGAGAACGCGAGTTAGTGCTTGCTGTGGAAAGTGCTGTTGTGTTAACAGCCTTCATAAGATCGGGTTCATCAATGAGAGAGATACCTCTAGCAATGTGACCGGCCAGTCCCTGTAAGCCGTCAAAAAGTGAAGAGTTATCATTAGACTCGTGAGGAGGAAACTCTGATAGCGACCTCGTGAGAGTTCCAAAGCGAATATTAGTGTTCTGCATCGCCTCTTTGATGGTAAGTGTCTCCACAAACTGCCTTTGATCTTCTGTTGTCGTAAGTGACGTTCTAAAGGTCACATAATCTTGAAAATCGGAGGAAGCATCTTCTGGTATATCAACTGTCCTTATATTATTGGGATGAACCATTTTGACCACTGAGAGTAATGTTAGTAGGTGTTCATCTGGTAAAACCACGGATCGTTGGGCTGAAGGAACTCACGCTGTTGAGTAGGAAAAATGTACGTTAGAGGGGTTCCAGCTAGGGCTTCCCCCAACGTTTGTGGCACCACGGGTTCCTTCTGCTGTGTCATTCTGTTCAAGAAAGTCAGCAGTCAGCAGTCAGAACGCCCTTTAGAATGTGATTATGTCGCAGGCAGGAAGGTAAACAGGTAACGTGAAGGTTAAGAACAGACGCGCTCTTTCCTTTCTTATATTTGATCCGCGAACGATGAGCTATCCAAGCGTTTATCATCATATTGAACTTGAATTAGTCTTAACAAGAGACTTAAACATTCTGGATGACTGTTTCTTCCCCGAGCAAACATATCGTTTCATATTTACAAAGTCTATTGAATGCTCATAACGCAAATTTGTGTGCTTCGGTAAGGCACTTCCAAACGATTAGAGGCCATTTGAACCTGCAAGAATCTATTGCTGAGGAGAAAAGTCGAACTGTTAATTTCCTCAAGTTTGAGCCATACTTCAAGATTGTACTGGATCATCCCAGATTCCTCATTATTAACAAGAACTCTGGTGTCGGTATTCAGGATGATACAAAGCGTATGAAGAAAGAATTATGGAAGAAGGGAATTGCTACGATGATCGCCGAGGAAGAACCTAACATAAGGAGTGTTCAACGCCTTGATAAGTGCGTTACAGGTGGTGTGGTTTTTGCCAGGGATCGTCGTACAGCACAAATGATTTCAAGAAACTTAAGAGCTGGGGGGAAAACGGGTTACAAACTGACCAGAAGGTATGTTGGCCTGATTAGAGCAGGCAACTTGGACTCTTATCATGGAAAGGTCACATTTTGGAATAGGGAT
The DNA here is from genome assembly GCA_030585085.1 of Petasospora xishuangbannaensis. Taxonomy (NCBI): domain Eukaryota; kingdom Fungi; phylum Ascomycota; class Saccharomycetes; order Phaffomycetales; family Wickerhamomycetaceae; genus Petasospora; species Petasospora xishuangbannaensis. Next base: position 245,287 of record JAJMBV010000016.1, on the reverse strand, counting down.
AACAGTTTAGGAACTATCACAACATCTAACGAGGGCCAGCTAGAGAGTACCAAGTTTATAACTACAGGCTATGAGTTTGGTGGCTACCAGCTTATAGTTCTTCAATTGCTCACTGGAAGGAAGCATCAGATTAGAAGGCATCTCGCAGAAGTTCTTAACCGACCACTCCTGAACGATGTTCAGTCAGGAAGCATACAAACAAAATACCCTGGTAATACTATTGGTCTTCATTCCGGGTTTGTTGAGCTGGATATTGGACTATCCACTTTCAGACGTGTGATTCCAATCGAGTATGCCTTGAGAATTTGGGATGGATTTGTAGATAGAAGAGGGCAGTTCTATCCCCAAGTTATTGATTATCTGGAGAACTTTGAAGATAGATTTGCAGAGAAAATTGATCTCAAACTGAAAAAACAATTTGAAGAAAATGAAGCGTATACTCTTGCTTCTCTAAGAAGGAAATCATTATAAATAGTTAGCTAGGTTGATACAAGCCACTCAAGAGTAACCGGAAAATCTGAAACCGAAATTAGCCTACTAATCATTGATATATATATACATAGGCTTACATTAAATTTCATGGGTCATAACGGCCGTTATCACCGAGCTCTGGTATCAATCTTAACATCAATAAATCAACAATGTTGAAAACCAAATGCTCGTTTAGTCTCTGATGCTCGAAACTGGTCAAAAAGTCATCAATGACATCATCGAGTTCGTCATCTCGAGTGGCAAGAAGGAGATAAGTTAAAGAATTAAATTTTTTGCAAACATTGATCAAGTTCTCTTTCGTGGCCTTTCTGATTTGCTCAAACTCCTCTGCATCCGGCTCTATACGCGGTGGACCCATGTCCTCATCCGTAGGGAATAGATTGTTTCTTCCAGCCTTAATGAGCGTGGCAAAAAGGGAGGGAGAACGGATCTCGTTTATAAGTTTGTTTTGCAGAATGTTAAACAAGATATGGTCTATCTTTTCTTGCCTTATTAAAGGGAGAAAAGATATGATTGTGGCGTACAGGATTGGCCGGTGTGAATTTATAAGGAAGAATTCGTTTAAAAAAGAGAAAATATGAAAGGACGACACTTTCTTTTTCTGAAGCGTAGAAATCCCAATACTTTTAGAAGTAGTATCAGCGATGAAATGGCTTATCGATGAGACAAATGATGACAACTTACTACTTAACGAATCGGATTCGTTTGTCGGTATCTTCTTCGTTTCTTCAAGTGACACATTGTGCTGGTTTGAGTCTTTTCCAAGAATTACTTTACACACCAAAGTAATGATTTCAAATACTTGATACGGCTGTGATATCTTGTTTGTAATAACCTCCAGCAACATATCTCCCACCAATGCTTCAAGAAATTTATGCACAAGTTTGGACTTATTTTCGTTAGGAGGTAACAGTTTCTCAAGCACATTCTTCGCAAGAAGCTTCAAATAGAGCTTCTTATCTTCTGGACTCTTCATAAACGCACGGTGATTACTTAAATGGTCAAATCCAGAGTCGATGGTATCATATGGTAAAACATATGTGCCCAGTCCTTTTAAGACTTTGCGATATGACTTGAGATGCTCGTCTAAGACGAAAGGCAAGTCATCCAATAGCAATTCCATTACGTCTAAATCTCCAAGTCGGGCCTCTACTTCCCTTGTAATATAAGCAATAACCGCCACTATCTCGGCTATGAACTCTGAATCCCCTGTAATGTTCTTGTACCATCTGTTTATGAAGCTTCTGAATAGCAGTCCAATGATGGCATACAGCTGAATGTCCACCACCGCGGACGACGTCAAAGCTGGAAGGTCATCCTGGTAGTTTGTGCTTTTAACAATGGGGAAGAACTGCTTCCGTATTAAACTCTGTAAGTATTCCAGGGAATCTTTTTCATATAATGGTGAGAGAGAGACTGACTTTGTATCTTTCAGACTATTCACTGGCGTCGAAGGCCGCGTGCTTATTGGAGAACGTTTGGACGGAATCTTTGAGTTGAAGCCTCCAAGCTTCACAATTCGTTGGCGAGGATGTGGTACTCTTTCGATGTTCATTATGACATTGAATCAACCAAACCGTACTGGTTCTTAATACGGTTTGCTAGACAACCGCCTTGGCCGACCTCTACGGTATGTATGATATACGTTAGAGTTGTGGTGTTTGGATGATTTCTGTGTCTCCGCGCTCTTTCTATGATTATGACACAACCCTCCGATAGGTTTGAATACCGCCAATACCAGTGCCTAGGAGTGGAAACTTCTTCAATTTGGTGCTCTTCAAGATGCCAATCCTTGAACAGATCACATCAGCGTTTGAGGATCAGGTCACCTATGGGTTTAACCAAATCCGGCTGAATGAAGACGCTGCGACGACCTTCCAGGAGAACGAGCAGTTAAAAAATACAGTCGAACTCTTTTGCTTTGGTGATTATGCACATTATCTAGAGAATAAGGCCAAGTTCCTTGATATTACTCCGAAGGCATTGTACAAGCTGAAACAGCTAACTCTTATGTCAGAGTCGCTCCAACACAATGTAAGTTTTCTTTCGTAACGTTGTCTGTTTGGACATTGGAATTGAAGATAAACTAACCTTCGGTATAGAGACTAGCCTATTCCTACTTACAAGAAAGACTTGATTTCGTATCGAAGCTTGATTTGGAAGTGTTTCTTGCAGAGTCGATCAAGAACAAAGTGATCCAGGCGACTCTTCTTGGTGAAGAAGAACTAGTAAAAGTGAGGTCCGCCGCTGGCCGTGACATCCTTCTCGATGATGAACCTGATAGAGAAAGGCTCACAACGGAGTACGGTGCTAAATCTGTTAGCGATATCGTTGCTCAGCTAAATATCTTTGGTGAGAGAGTACTAAGGAGCCACGATTATATAATGCAGGTTTCTGGTGAAACTCCTGTACAATCAGCTGGAGTATTGGAAAGAGAATGGGTACCGGTCTTAGAAGGAGAAAGGAAAGACTCTAGAAGAGAATCAAACTTCGACAACCACAATTCGCCCTTATCCATCTTGTCAATGGATCCAAAGTTTGGTGAAGCTCCTCAGCAGGAACCGCAACTCGAAGAGTTAACAGTGAGTGACGATAAGGACGACGGTAAGCGTGAGGATAATGTGAAGGAGGAAGGTTGTGCAAATGCCCCAGGCTCTCGCAAACGCAGAATCGAATAGATGGCGGTTAATGTTAGTATGTTTGGGTCAAGAAATGAAGTTTATACTAGAAATTGTAGTTGACTATGACATAACGACCGGAAAGGTCAGGCATAAGCAGGCAAGGTCGCACCTACACACAATATATATATACATATATATAAACGTAGTTTAAACCGAACCGAAATTAAATAGGATATATAAGGATTGATCAAAGAAAAAGTGATGCAAATAATGTCTTCGTTCAAAGCTTTGGCGTGGTGCGTACTCTTTACGCGTGTTGGCTTCATGCGAGAAAGCACTGCGTTGGTGGAAGGAATACTTCAAGCATCTCGTCTCTACATCTTTCAGCTATGCATGCGTATGAGGAAAAGGCCTAATGCTGAAACATGGTGTTCTCTTCACTTCTTTTGCTCTGGCTTAACCCAAAGCTTCTTCAAGAGACCAGTCAAGCCCACGTCCTTGGACTCAATCAAGTAGATACCGTATGCCGCCACAACGGTACCAAAGGACAGCAGCCACATCGCATAGTCGTGCTGCTTACCGTAGACTCTAGGGGGAATGTAGTCGATGATACAAGCCTGGAAGCCGATCCAGGAGTGTGCCAATATGAGACCGGCAAAGGTAGCATCTAACGTTGGGTAAAGCGCACCAGTGACAAAAGGCACAGTAGCGAGCGGCACAAGACCAACTGAGATCAGTCTCTCAGCAGTCCAGTGGAGCGAGCCATGTGATCTTGAAGGCTTTGGTCCAACGTATGCATCGTTCACAGTACCGACAATGTAACCAGGTGGTTGTGGAATATGCTTCAAGAAGGGGATGTCGAACTTGTTCACAGAGGAGGTCGAGAAGGCAGCCCCGGCGATTTTGGCAGAGCTCTTAACAGTGCTCTGTCTAGAGATGTTTCTCAGAGACTGAAGTCCGACTTTTGAAAGGGCAAACATATCTGAAACGGGTTTTCTGTTGATTCCGAACTTTCCTAGCGTTGGTAGCTTGCAATTCACAAGGAGGAACGTTTCTGAGAAACAAAAGTGTGTAGTAGAAAGGAAACCTGGAGAAGCAGCGGTGATTGTTTTCGAACTGGCGCTGATTGGCACACGCACCCTTGCTTCTCGGCCCGGGTCTCGGAAAAGGACATGACCAGTACGGGTGTCCGAACCAAATACCGTATTAGGCATTAATCGCGGTTCCGAGATGAGGTGTCCGGGTTTTACTTCTTCTTGACGGGTTCTCTTGCCCGGGGTAGAGAAGGAATCATACACTAATAATTCTTATACGTTCTCGTTTTGAATAGCTCTAAGAAGCTTTGGCTGACAGCAGGTGACACTACAGAGCACACAAACGGCCCCTTTTTTTGGTCTTTTTTTCAAACACAAAAAGCGAAATGGTCATGGATATTACTCTAAGATATTAGGGCACATTCCTTTTTTTTGCCCTCATTGAGATCCTCTATCTAAGTTACAATTGGATCAGATGAAGGCGTCGTCATCGGAGTCATCAAAGTATTCGTCATCAGAGCCGTCAGTCAGCTGCTCAAAGTTCAGTGGGTAACGCAAAATTGCACCGATACCACCGAACCCAGTAACAAACTGCGCACCTTCAGAAGATCTGTCGGTAACGAATTCCAACTTGGCACCAAAGTTCTGGTAGTTCTCAGCCAACCACTCCAACAATGCCTGCTCTGAGACCAGCTCCATTTCTGCACCAGTGTCTTTGTCCAAAGACAATGTCTTGTCCTCATTATCCGGTGTTGTGTTGACAACGACTTCTCTGTCCTCGGAGTCTTTATAAACGTAACGAGTCACCTCTAAGTTCTCATACACAATCACAGTGTCACAAGAACCGGCCTCCAAAGCTTTTAAAGTGTCCGAAATACCATAACAGAACTTGCCCGTGTCTTGAGAAATTTCGTCGAAGAATTGCGTGATAAGCTTCTTCTCCTGGATGAATTTAACGTTAGCAAGAGCTTCTGCAGACAACTCAATGGCCTGGTTGAAACCATTCTCACCACCGTAGGAAATATCAACAATCTTAACAACTTTCTGCTGCAGTCTTAAATCGAACAAGTCAGACTTAGACAGTTCTGTCTTGAAGTCAGCAGAACCACCCAAGACAAGACCGTTGACATTGACCTTGTCGTTAGAGATGAAACACTGCACGGCCACTTCGGCAACCTTACGGATATAGTTGTGTCTTTTTTCCTCTCTGAGTCTTGCGAAACGAACAGCGGACTGACCACCTCTTCCATGCTTCTTTGGCAAATCAACAGTAAACTTAGTGATGACAGTTCTTGTGTTACCTGAGAGCAAACCAAAGAGAGAACCAGAACCGTCCATGATAATGAAACCGTAGTTGTCATCTGCCTCGAGCAACTCTGAAAGAGCTTCGGTGTGGAACTTGTTGTCACAGAGGTAGAGTTTAGTGTTGATAGGCTTGAAAGGCTCGAAATCGATGTTGAGCTTTTTCTCCTTACCTTCTTCAGTCACAACGTCACCACAGTACACCACCAACCCGTTTGGAGGCACTTTAGTGTAAAGTTTGAGCTTTTGTTGTGTCGATGTGATCGCAGAGAGAACCGACAGTCTGTTCACACGGGACTTGATGTTGGAAGCAGTACCGTACTCATCTGTAAGCATTTTCTGGTAAAAAGAAATCTGCGACTTTGGAGGAATGATGAGGGAAATCATCGAGGTTCCATTACCTCTGGCGAGCTCAAGCGCCTTGATAAGCTTCTTGATCTTCCAGATCTCGATGTTCTTCTGGGCGTCGTCCTGTTCCATGGTGAATCTCAAAAGTGGTCGCTCTGTACGAGTGTGTTAAAACGACTGCAAAGAGTGATGCAAATGCGACTGCAAAAGCGGCACACCGTGTTGCTTTACCATCCTTAGACGGTATTTTTCACTCGACTTCCACCTCAAAATTTTTGGATGAGATGGCGTACTGATACGTACGCTGAGGGGGTATTCGCGAACAAACATGGATACTGTCGTTAGCGTAAATCCCAGCACCCCTCCCAAGCACATGCCCGCTGGCCCGCGCTGGTCCCCCTGGTAGGCTGTGGGATCACCATTTCGCGGCCCCACCCACACAGGCCAGCTTCCGAGACGAGGCGTAGTTCTGATACGTCCCAACGTCTTTAACATCTTGAACGACTCTTTCTGTGTTGTTGAGTGAGACTTATAGAGCGTTCAGACCGTTGCAAAGGAACGACTATGGCGCTGAGAGCACGCAATATCTTCAAGAAAAGCAATCCTGTTGAGGATGCAGGCCACGAATCGGACACTGACAGTGTCAGTGAGGACGAGGTTGTGCAGCCAAAAGAGAAGAATAGAAGACCCAAGGAGAACAGCTTCACCCAACAGAGACTCAAAGCGGTGCACCCAATCATCACGCCCAAGTATGTGATTCCTCTGTTCATAGGCCTTGCGGTATTCCTGATTGCTCTTGGTGCTGGTATGCTGTACGGGTCATATAAGGTGGAAGACATCACCATCTTCTATGAGCAGTGTAAGACTCTCGCAAACGAGAACTACTACACAGACATTCCAGCAGAGCACTATGACTACCATTTCAAGAGTACCATGAACATCACGCCTAAGTGGAAGTACGTCTTGAACACCACCGAGACCGACCCTGACGAGCAAGGAACGTGTGAGATCCAGTTCCAGGTGCCGAACGACATCGGCCCAGCAGTCTACCTGATGTACCATGTTGAGAACTTCTATGCCAACCACCGTCGTTTTGCAAGATCGTACAGTGAAGACCAGATCCAGGGCAAAGCTGCTTCGCTTAAGACCATCAGGGATACCGTCGGCCAGAACTGTGAGCCACTATCGCAGAACGCGGATGGGCTCAAGTACTACCCATGTGGCCTCATTGCCAATTCTCTCTTTAACGATACTTTCACCTCCTTAACTGGTGTCAACGACACTTCAAGTGGTTACGACATGTCCACCAGCGGAATCGCTTGGGCTACGAACAAACACAGATTTAAAAAAACCAAGTACTCTGCTTCGGATGTTGCACCACCACCAAACTGGATAAAGAAGTTCCCTAATGGCTACACTAATGATACTCTCCCAGATATCTCCACGTGGTCAGAGTTCCAAAACTGGATGCAGACCCCAGGTCTTCCTAAATTCAGTAAACTCGCAAGAAGAAACGATAACGAGACTCTCAGTGCTGGAACGTATCAAGTCACCGTGGGATTGCACTGGCCAGTGGACGACTTTGACGGTAAAAAGGCCATCTACCTCACTACGAAATCGGTCATTGGCGGAAGAAATCCATTCCTGGGAATATCCTGGATCGCTGTCGGTGGAGTCTGCCTTGTCCTGGGCCTTATGTTCCTCATCATTCACTTAATTGTCCCAAGAAAGGTTGGTGACGTTTCCAAACTCAGCTGGAACCAGCCAAAGGACCAGATGCTTCACTGAGACTAATAGAAATACGGCTTGAACAGCTCTTCTTTGCCATGCTTTTTTTATCTTTTCATTTCGTTAATATGGATTACAATACACCTTTGAAGCACCGCTCTTTAGGACTCGTCGTAGTGTCTATCCTGTGGTAGAGTTAAACCGTAATCACCGGATCTGCCCCATATGGGCTCTGCCGCTTCGCGCGGCGTGTTTGTTTTGATTTTGACAAGCTCTCACGTCAACTGAAACACCACGAGCACTTCAGCGGCTTCAAGCACTCGCGTTTGCGCTTCTGATAAAGGCTTCACTGGTTCACACCAGTGGCGTGTTATCTGTTCTCTTGTCTATTGAGCGCTTTGTATACGCAAACACTCTGTAGTGTGTTTTGGAGCGTACTACTCTCTGCGGTCAGGTCGCATCATCTCATCACGGGTACCTAACATGGATCCAAACATGTCCAAGATGGAGCTCCTGGACCGCTTCAAGGAGGAGGAGGACGATATTGAGGAGCTTTCACTTATTGAAGAATCCGAGCTGCTACAGTCGCCTAGGTTTAAGCGCCTGCGGTCGTCGTCGCCTCCACGTTCGGGGTCTTCATCACCGTCCAAGTCATCTGGAAGCAACGACAACTACAGTTCACTTGATATGATTCCCAAGCTCGAGTATAAGAAGAGTAATCCGCTTCTACGCACCCCTACTAAGCCGAAGGTCTCCAAGACTCCACTTCAGCCTCTGAATATACGGCCTTCAGCGTCTAGGTTTCTTCCCAGCTCGCCTACGAAGAACCATCATCGAGGAAAAAACCCTGACATGAGGGTCTCTCTCACGCCTGCTCAGCGTTTGGAAAAGAAACCTGGAAAACTCCTTAATACGAACGATATTCTTTCTCAGTATGATTTTAAGGAGACTGTGGGAAAGGGTGCCTTTGCGAACGTGTATCGAGCGATCAACAAGCACACTGGTGCCGAGGTTGCAGTCAAGGAGATTCTGATTGAAGATGATGACAATATCTTGGAGTTGATGTCTGAGATCGATCTATTGAAGATATTGAGACACAAGAACATTGTAAAGTATCACGGATTTCTTCGAAATGACAAAAAACTCTTTATCTTCCTTGAATACTGCTCTGGAGGATCTCTCCGAAACTTGTATAAGAACTCGGGTCCGCTAAGAGAAGCACAAGTCGCCACATATATGAAACAGGTCCTAGCTGGTTTGATTTATCTTCATGAGCAAGGTGTGGTACATAGAGATGTCAAGGCAGCTAACATTCTCTTAACAAGTAAGGGTGATATCAAGCTAACGGACTTTGGTGTTTCAACAAAGGTCACAAACAAGACTATCAAAACTTATTCAATAGCTGGTACTCCTAATTGGATGGCTCCTGAGATTATCTCAATGGATGGTACGTCAACGGCCTCTGATATTTGGTCTCTTGGTGCTACTGTTGCTGAACTTCTAACCGGTGAGCCTCTATACTCCCATTTGAATGAGATGGCCGCACTCCATGCTATCGTTACAGATGACCATCCTCCCATCCCACAATTCGTCAGTGAAAACTGCAAAGATTTTTTATTGAAATGCTTTGAGAAACAACCTCTCAGCAGAGTCTCAGCTAAAGAACTTGCAGGCCATCCATGGCTTCAGACTAAATCAGATAAGACCACATCCGTATGGGTTGATTCTATCCTTCGGAGTAGGAGTTCGAATAGCAATAAGACTCTTACCGAGAATGACTTTAACTCTATCAAAAGACACAATACGAAGAATTTTCTTCCAATGGAAGTTGTTACTTTCAAGCATAGCGATACTGAACTTGATAATCTCATCGATAACGAATTGGTTGATGAGTTTGGTGAGCTTGACATCAAGAGAGCAAGCTTTGAACACAATACAAAAGTATTTGACTCAATATCTCATACTGAATTGAAATGGCAGAACAATAAAGAACTTCTAAAAGACTCGCCGTACGATTCCTTAATTCTCCAGAATGCTATCGAAATCCTCCAATCTGATAAGGCCCAAGTGGAAACGTCCTGTGACATTGTTTTTTTGTCTCAGGTTATGGAGTGGATATATGCTGCTCAATGTACGCAGCTCAATGCCACGCCTGCTTTGTTTGATTTCTTACGTGCTTTGTTGAATTTGTCAGACGTGATGATCTCCAACTTTGTTGACCTTGGTGGCCTTGCACTCTTGGCCCGTTTCACAGGTATTGAATATGATTCCATCACCAGGCAAAAGGCAGTATCTTTACTCGCCATTGTTCTCAATTCCGGGGGCTCTTATCTTTCTGTGTTCATTCGTTCTGGAGGATTGAAGCAGGTTTTAAGTCTCCTGGAGGAAGACTGTAAACAAGAACAAGAGCTTGTGGGGTTTGTTATTGATGTTGTATACAAATCTTTCAAGACATGCACTATTCCAAAAGAGATTTTGCAGGTCATGACCTTGAGTTTTCCAAATTTTCTTGATTGGCTAGCTGTACTTCTTTTACACTTTGTCAACCGATCTGATCCTGAGTCTGCTGACAAGATCGACAAGATTGTGTCTATAGTTTGCTACTGCAGAGGATCACCACTACTAGAACCAAGACCAATCTTTCTCAACTCTATATTTAAAATTTACGAAAAACTTAACAAGAAGCAGCAGATTGGAATACTCAAAGTTATAATGTCCTTCAATGCCAACGATTTCCCCAACGATGCCAAATTGATGAAATTCCTCATCAAGATAATCAAACGCTTGTCAGCTTCCAAGCAATTTGATAATGAGGCCCTTAACATATCTTGCTCTATGCTTTTCAGTGTTTGTCATCTAAACTCAGAGAGACAAGTGGATCTTGCTAAGTACGATGCTTTGCCTATTTTCCAGAAGTTAATGAGCTCTACTCTCCCATGTACTGAGTCTATTATACCATTGTTATGCGGTCTCTCCTACAACGACAAACTTACTTCCAAAATCATGGATCTCGCAACTGGGTTTCTCGAGGATTATCTTGAGTTATTGATAGACCCAGTTTGGCAGGCTAATGCTATGGATGCGTTGGTGGCTCTTCACGATAGGGTAGGTGGAGATAAGATTCCACGTCTGCTTATGACTAATGACTGTCAATTCCTTGTACATGGTTTACTGTTAGAAAATACCTTGAATTACGAGCTATTTCTTGGCCGCCTCATCAAACTATTGGGTCTCCATTCTAAATCTATGACGATCAACCAAATGCGACTTGCTCTTTTCAATAACAACGACGTGCTTAGGGCCATTTTCCACAATATATCCAAATACAAATCCGATCTTGTTAGCCAAGTGAATTTGTTCAAACTTTTGAAAATACTTTCCATGAATAATTTCAGGTATGAGAATTATAGTAAGATTGTGACTTTTGTGAAAGAAATCAAGAAGACAGACGTCTTGTTGATTGATCAGTTGGTTTATGAGATTGTGGGAGCAGAGAGCAATAAGGAGAACTCCATGATGAGACCGCCATTATTTACTACACCCAGTGTGATATCTCACACAACAACGTAATTAATGAGACAACCTGACATGAAATAACCTATTGTAGATGTATTGTTTACTATGATTCCCTTTTTTTGCTCTTGGATTTAAATCAGAACCCAAGCTTTGGCCCATGTTTTCCCTGAGTAGTCTCGCTAAAGTGCGATTAACCAGTCCGTTGACCTAGCATTTTAGTCTCGAGCCTAGGCTGTGGCCCTCGCCAAATAAAAAATTTTGGCGCGCGAGAGAACAGAACATCAGAGCTCATCGCCTGTCTCTCAGAAGTTCATCTCACTTAGGTAATTTCTTCTCCAAACTACCAGCAATGGGTTCGACAAATAGGGGCACTAAACGTGTGGTTTCTGCATCTGAGTCAGCCACGAAGAAAGCAAAGATCTTGTCGAACAAGAACAAGCCTCTAAGTGAATCTGAAGATTCCGATGCACCGGAGTCTGAATCAGAAGATGAGCTAGACTCTGAGAGTTCTGAAGACGAGCTAGATCAAAGTTCTGATTCCTCCGAGGATTTCCAATCCCAGGATGAGTTAGATAAAGATGAAATACGGATACCACATGATGGAGAAGATGAAGGGGAATACGACGACGGTGAAGTGTCAGAGAGAGATCCAAACAAGAAGTCATCCTCTGAGCAGCATGCCGAACAAAGAAAGCTTCTTACCGAGAGAAAACTCCAGAGAAAGTCAGGTATTGAAGTTCAGCACATTAAGTCCCTTTGGGAACGTCTCAGGGTCAACTCTCCAAAGCCACCGAAAGAAGTACGTGATAAGCTTTGCGAGGAGATTTGGAAGTACTCAAAGGATTGTATCAGAGATTTGGTCATGAAGCACGATGCTTCTAGAGTCGTGCAGACATTGGTCAAATACTCTTCTAGAGAAAGAAGAGACCTTGTCACAAGCTCTCTCAAAGGCCACTTCTACGAATTAGCTACAAGTTCATATGGTAAATATCTCCTTGTCAAACTTCTTCACTATGGGTCCAAGGACTCAAGAGAACTCATCCTGAACGAACTGCATGGTAAGCTGAGAAAGCTCATGCGACACAGAGAGGGTGCATATGTTGTTGAAGACCTTTATGTACTTTATTCCACGGCTGAACAGAAAAAACAAATGATCAGAGAGTTCTGGGGTGCAGAGTACGCTGTGTTCAAGGATTCAGGAAAGGGTAAAACGATTAAGGAAGTTGCAGATGAAAATGTTGAAAAGAGAACGACGATAGCTAGAAACTTGGAGGGTACAATAACTGCCTCTGTTGAGAAGGGCTCTACAGGTTTCCAAATTCTTCATGCTGCCATGAAAGAGTACGTCCAGATCATCAGTGACGAGGAAGCACGCACAATGATTGAGCTTCTTCAAGATCAGTTCGCCGAGCTAATCCATACTTCTGAAGGCTGTGAGGTTGCTTGTACATTGATTTCAATGGCAACAGCTAAGGAAAGAAAACAGATCATGAAATCATTGAAGGAGCACGCCCTGAATTTGGTGAAGAATGAGTACGGTAACTTAGTGGTGACAACGCTGTTCATGACTGTTGATGATACCGTCATGGTACACAAGGCCTTTATCTCGGAGTTCTCTGACCATATTGGAGAACTTGTTGCCGACAAATATGCAAGAAGACCTTTCCTTTACTTACTCAATGGTCTTGATGGCAGATTCTTCGCTCCTAACGTGAAGAAGGAATTACAGAGGTACGTTGAGCTTTCCCATCAGACTTCTAAGAAGCCAAACGACCAAAGAAGATCAGAACTACTTGAGAAATTCTCACCATTGTTCTACAAGGGCGTGAAGGAGAACGCACTTGAGATTCTTTCTGAAAACATTGGTGCTCAGTTCATTTCTGAGATTTTCTTAAATAATGCGCCTGTTGATAACGAAACAAGATATGAAGCAATTGATGCACTTGTGAAAGCGTACAAGGGTGAAATCAATGAAGAAGGGAATCTAATCAATAAGCCATTTTCCGTCAGAATGCTTAAAGCTCTTATCCAGTGTGGTAAGTGGGACAGTAAAAAGAAGAAGCTGATCAAACTTGACATTCCAGGTCTCGGTGAAGAATTTGGAGAGAAGTTCTACAGTGAAGTTGTCGGTGAAAATCTGATTAAGTGGATCTCCAACAAGAATACTTCGTTCGTTATTGTGGCATTGTATGAGAATCTCTCAGAAAAATCCGAGCTGCACAATGACTTGAAGAAATCCAAGAAGGATGTCAAGAAGGCTGCCATTGACGACAATAAGGGTGCTCAGCTCTTGGTTAAGCTCACTGGCTTCTGAGCCATAACTTCAGGACACACTAGAGACAAATTAAAAGTTGTTACCATAATTCAATATGATTGTACAGTAATCCCATAGTTTTTGGTGCCCACAAATATGATCCTTGTATCTGGAGACCATAGAACGGGAATGAAATGACCTCGGATATAGGCGGGATCTACGGTCCGTCGACGAAAACGATGACGTCAGACTTTGAAACGCATGCTAATTATTTAGACCAGGGCCCACGAGGGTGACCGTCTATCGTTGTCTTCGAGAGTTAAGGTGTTATTACATAGCCTCTTTAAGTAAATATATATCTTCCACTGGTGCGCTTAGAATGGCACCCTTACGCTATTAGGCATCAGTAAGGAAAGTTGTCCGACCACCTCATGCTAACAGACTCAACAATGGGAGACGCCAAGAGCCCTAAAGCAAAGACCATAAGGGTGATTCTTATCATGGGCGTGGTGATTGTTTCGGGGCTTGCATCGGCCATTATCTCAGCATATGCTTGTTTTTCAACGCCATCAATGTCTGCCTCACTGTACACTCTGGAGCTCGAAGTCTCTCAAATTAATCTCACACTTGTATTTCCTCCGTACTCTTCGCATTCAACATACGAAGATGTTGTTTCCAACTACACATTTGAGAACTCAGGACTCTCTCCAGTTTACAGAGTTGGCATGTTTGGGTATTGTGGGGGAGATATTTCCGGGGGCAAGTTCATCAAGGACCATTGCATCAAGAACGACGTTGCCTACCCACTGAATACTGCTTTGTTGCTAAAGGGTGAGGTTAACACAGAAATGATAAAACAGCAAATCACAGAATCTGATGTTGTTTTACCAGACTCTCTACCTTCAAAGCACACAATGAGAAGAAAGTCTTTGGACATGTATGGTGGCACTATGGCTGGTATGGGTCTTGCTATCTGGTGTGCCATATGCTGTGTAATGCTTGCTGTTGGAATAATTGTGGAAAGGTTTGGAAAATCCGACCATCTTTGTTTCCTTATGATCTGCTACTCTTTCTTCCTCACTTGCTCCCTGTTTTCCTGGGCTTCATGGATAGCTCTTGCGGCTGGTGCAGGTGGTGCACAGAAGACCTATAAAGACGTTGCTAATGCTTTCAACAACGAAACAGCTTATGGTATAACTTCCAAAGTTGGAAATACATTCTTTGGGTTGATATATGGAGCCATGGCCTGTATGTTGGTTTTTTGGATGATCCAATCTTATATTGTTGTAAGGTTCTGCATCTACGTACCAATGATTGAAGACTTGAAGAATGATCAATCTGCCTTGGTAAAACCAAGTGAGAATATAGAATCTCTGGACAATAGTCCTTCTGTTGAAGATGCAACTCTCAGTAAAAAGGATTCAGGGAAGCTCCATAAAGTATCACAAAATGATTCTACCATGGACCACCTTAATCCTCCAACATATGAACAGTCTCAGAGGCAGTACCGTCTTCTGGGGCTATTTGCATAACCTGCTGTGTATTCTTCTAGCCATTAAGTCTTTATGTTTTTCAATAAATAAGTATCTCAGGAAGCAGTGTCTTCTCCAGCTAGAGAATATTTTTTGATAAACATTATAGTGGTGTGCTTCTAAAGGTCATGTAGAAGTTAACAGATGAACCTCCAAGTGAAAAAAAAAACACAACCTTGAAGCTATTAAAGCAAAGTACTGTCGGGACGAATGTGCTGTCACACGGCTTTATTCCAAATTTCTAGGATCTTGGGTAAGGCAGGTTCATGTCTTTCTTTTTTTTAGCACATTTGCTTTTGATTGAGTATTGTATCCAGTTAAAAGTATGCTGCGCTTCCTAAACCCGTTCAAAAGGAGCGACCATGACCGAAGAAATGGAGAAGCTGCTTTTATTATGAGGTATCAAGGCCGAGGGGAGCACCGCAAGATAGCTTTCCAACATATTCGAGCGCTTTTGGTTCTTAGAGTTTCTTTTTAGTGTTCTCCAGAGAGTGCATAGTAATCAGATGGGTGTAGCAGAGAATTGTTGTATATTACGAATCATAGACCCTGCAGGTGGACCCCTCATAGTAAAGCCGGGGTCGGAGATGGCGGACGGAAACGATGGTGCCAGATTTCAAATCCATATTTTGAAAACCCTGCTGCAAATACAAAGCTCCTTCTACAGCTAAAAAATTTAGTAGATAACCTCCTTAACGATCTAGTCTACCAACTGTTGGATTTCCGGTGTGGAAGAGTCATTCGATAAAGGCAAGAAAGAAGACGACAATAGAACCACGGAACCAGTTATGCGAAGAGCCTTTGGTAAAACCATCCGAGACCTTGTGAAAGTGACAGTGGTCATGGTTATAGGCTCTGCTGCGGTTATTATCTCAGCATATGCTTGCTTTTCAACGCCATCAATGTCTGCCTCACTGTACACTCTGGAGCTCGAAGTCTCTCAAATTAATCTCACACTTGTATTTCCTCCGTACTCTTCGCATTCAACATACGAAGATGTTGTTTCCAACTACACATTTGAGAACTCAGGACTCTCTCCAGTTTACAGAGTTGGCATGTTTGGGTATTGTGGGGGAGATATTTCCGGGGGCAAGTTCATCAAGGACCATTGCATCAAGAACGACGTTGCCTACCCACTGAATCCTGCTTTGTTGCTAAAGGGTGAGGTTAACACAGAAATGGTAAAACAGCAAATCACAGAATCTGATGTTGTTTTACCAGACTCTCTACCTTCTAGAGATACTATGAGACAAAAATCATTTCTGATGTGTGGTAGCACTATGGCCGGAATGGGTTTTGCAATCTGGTGTGCTCTCAGCTATTTCACTCTCGCTCTCTGCATGATTATTCAAATTGTTAGAAGTTCAAGTCAAAGCTACTCATATTTGGCTGTCCTTTCTTTCTTCCTTAGTTGTTCCGTATTTTCTGGTGTATCATGGATTGCTCTTGTGGTTGGAACTGGAGCTTCCAGAAAGAGCTTTGAAGATATTGCTACTGCCTTCAATACGGAAAAGGTCTATGGAATTACAGCTAAATTTGGAGATGCATTTTTTAGGATGATAAATAGATCAATGTCCTGCATGTTTGTCTTCTGGGTCATTCAGACTCTTATTGTTATGAAGGTCATATTTTATTTACCGATTCTTACAAATTTGAATAAGAGGTCATCACGATCGAAAAAGAAGATTTAATGCCTCTAAAGTTCGATGCATCGGCAAATAGCATAGTAGGGTACAAAAATGCCCATTTCAAATGACTTCACCCCTTCAGGCCTTATTGCTCCCAACCGTGAGTAGTTTTGATCACGAAAGATCACTTCAGATGAGTTAACTGTTTTTATTTCATGTTTGTCATCTACGACCTTCCACAAGGCGATATATATTCTTACATTAATGGTACTTGATTATGCTTTATTTATTTATGGTGTAATCTCCCAGAGTTTTGAAGTGTAGTTTATGACTTCAACTACTATTTATTATTTATGATAAAAGAGGAACTCTCAACGATTTCTTTTCAAGCATTGAATTCTTTCAATAAAAATGGACTTTGAAGTTTTTAAGAAGAGGAAGCCCCTTCCTATTTCATACGGGCTTAGGGCAAATAAAATAGTGAAGTGAATTTGGCATCAATAAATTATCACATTTTTTGATGTCTTAATATAAGTGTATCTCGATTTTTATATATATCATTCCTACACCAGTGATAATTCATATCCAATGGTAATTCCGATATGCCTAGGGAATATGTATCTGAGATATCAAAAGACCACCAAGACACTAGATTTATATAGAAGCTTTCTATTTTCACATAAATCAACTCAAGCTATCCAGAATTTCAACACCAGGAGAAACCTTCTTGCCCTGAGTCATTTTCTCGAACTCCAACAATATACTTGAGTACCAGACGTCCAATGCTTCATGAGGAAGGCTGAGCAATCGTTTCAACGTTAGTCTTCTCAGTTCCCAAGTCTCTGTCTCAATGATGTCATGGCCGCTAAGAAGCTTGTTCATTACTTGGGGGATTTCTTTAAGGAGATAAGCGGCCGAGAAATCGTATTGAGCAAGTTTGGAAGTGAGGGCCATGGTTTGGAGGTATGGAAGCCTTATTATAGCTGATGAAAAGAGTTGGTGTTTAATAGCATGAAATGATTCTGCTGATGAGACAAGATTTAAAATCATAGGGAGATTATCCATTGTAAGGGGAATTGATCTAATCAGCGTAGAGTGGTGTTTGGCAAGATAAGATGGGTTCAGTGTAGATAAGAGGAAATGATCTGACTTGCTTAGGTGAATGAAGTCCTTATCAAGTCGAAAGAAAGCTTCTGGTGAAACGTAGGATACCTTTTTGAACAATTCATTGATGGAGCTAACAGCAAAGTACGCGATGTCCGGATTGTCGCTTCTACGGTTGTACAAGTCCGCAAGAGATTCGATCTGAGGCCACAAATCATCCATTAGCCATTCCTTATGTTGATCGGAGTCAACAATATCAATAATATCCGCATAATACTTGATAATGTTGAGAGTTAAGAAGATGTCTTCGTCCAGTACTACATCCACTCGGTAAAGATCGAGTTCAGCTTCGCCAGCCGACAGATGGGGAAGTAGTAAGACTATCATGTCAAAGAATCGACTTGCGATGACAGCATTGTTGCTATTCTTCATATCTAGTAGCAAATCCTTCACGCTTTCCCCTAGTACACGTCTTCGAATCAGCTGGCCTCGAAATAAGATGTCCAGAGCCTTTTCAATCTCATTAACGGTCTTTATAGAGGTCTTGTCGAGCATTAGCAGACGAATAACATATGGAACAACGGCAGTATTGGCAAGGATGTCGATTGGTTGGGCCTTGCTCACAACTTTGAGAGCTATGACTTGAACATTCTCATTTGGAGATGAAAGCGCCTTGAGGATATATCCTAGATCAAACAATTGATTAATGGTGTCGTAGTCCAATTGCGAGAGAATCGAGTCAAGAAGTTCAACAACGGAACTATAGTCGATATCAAGCTTTTCATTCATTAGTACAAGTGTTATCATTTCGAGAAGTGCCTTGATCTGTTCCATGTGTTCCGCCACAAGCGACTTATCCAGTGTGATCCGCTCTACGAGAGACATGAGAAGGCTGTTTTTGAGAGTTCCATCATTTGTGTTATTAAGTCTTTGTAGGTGTTCAGTCGCAAGTAGAATTTTCTCAAAAGGGGCCATTTTTAGAGCTTGCAGAAGTCTTTGCACTGTTCGGTGGCGTTGTCCTGGAGTAGTCAACTTCTTAACATTTCACACCTACAGGCCAAAAAAAAACCTGAGATGCTGTTCCCTCCGCAAGGCACACGACAGAGAAAGGACATTAAAACACAGAAAGGCGCCCTAACTCATCTGGACACTACAGATTATCAGGATGTCAATCAGGGAAGCTGTTTGCAGACACAAACTATTTACAAAGACGCGGTTGTACTCGCTGTACTCTGACTTCCGCAAACTGGAAGAAGCCAACCCAGACGGCTATGAGGCTAACATGATTGCCTGGAAGACGCTCTTTGAGCAACTCCTGTCTGAATGCTTATTTGGAAACATATTTGTTTTGAATACAGAAGGACTGCAGGAGGAGTTTACGCTGGCTGAATACGGAAAGCCTCTTGCACTTGATCTGGTGATCGAAGAGCTAGTGCGTTCTGGAGAGCTCATACCTCTTAGGGAGTTCCAGGACAGCCAAGACAGCATATATACGAAAAAGTGGGTGAAGCCAGTTATAAACTGGGCTGTAAACAAATTTGTGTGGGACACAAGCTATAAGATTGGTGACAAGAGGAACGGACTGGTTTCTGACAAGCTGGTATCGAAAAAGGCATTGGAGAAATATGAGGCACAATTGTTTGAGAAGCTGGATATCGATGCACAAGACGGCCATTCGAAACACATATTTAGCAAGGAGCAACTGAGAGAGAGAATAAATACCCTGAAAATATCTATCAACGAGAAAGTGATACATTTAACTGACCTAGACTTTCAAGTTCTTTTGAGGTTCTTGGAAAGAGACCTCAAGAAGATCCTCGTGAAAGATGAAATCGTCAAATTTGGAAACCAAGAAATTACAGACAAAGATACAAATATTTGTCAGATTAAGTCAACAGTTACCGCTCTCGAGACCAAAATTGCAAAGCTTCAAGCCAAAATTGATTCGACTGATTCAAAACTCAAGGCATCGCTCAAGAATAGGGCTAACAAAGAGCTTTCGCTCAACTTGCTTCGTTCGAAAAAGGTAGCAGAGCTATCACTCAGCAAGCAAATACAATCCCTTACACAACTTGAGTCTGTTCTATATAAAATTGATGAATCATCCACTAATCTTCAACTTGTGAGTGCGCTCGACAAAGGCTCAAGTATACTCAAATCACTTAATACGCAATTTGGCGGTATTGATCGCGTTGAACAGTTGATGGATGAAGTTGAAGAGCAGAAGTATACCACAGATAAGATTTCTGAAGAGTTCTCAAGACTTGATACCCATGTGAGTGATGAGGATATTGAGGATGAACTTCAGCAGTTGCTTGATGAACAGAAAGCCAAAACTATCGATACATCTGTTGAAGGTATTGCTGACAAGCTAAGCATCCTTAAGTTGGTCCCTAACCAAGATCTAGAAGAGTCAACCAAGGAAGATAAGCTAGCTATTCCTAATTAATTCAATAATCTGATTTAATGTAAGCAGTTCTATTAACGTTATAATTGTTTCCTTTTCTCATCTAAGGTTCTACTAAATCCCACTGCTAATGTAACCCCTACTACTAACTCCCAAGTCCCCAGTTCCTTTAATACAGGATCATCGAACACAGTTATCCATCCCAATTTATCACTATTTGGCGAATCATCTGGAGGATCTTTTGTAAGCACACCATCACCCGGTGAGAAGTACTCCACTTCTTTATCGTCCAAAACATCTTCATCTCTAAATGTAGAAGGGCCGGCAAGTGACGAGTTCAGCTTCTTAATCAGTTTTTTCTTTCTGCGAGCTTCATGTGGCCGGAAGCATGCCAGTATTTGCGTTGAAGTAGGGGAATGGAAGAAAATGTATCTTTTGTTCTTCAGTTTTGATGAACCTTGCTTAAACTGTGGGATGGATCCCACGTTCCAGGAGTGACTAAAAGAAGATGAATGAGCTATATGATACCTGATAGGAACAATTGTGGATGGATCATGGTATTTATTTTTGAAATCAGTTAGCTCAGCGCGTTTGGCAATGGTATGGATCCCAGATGGGTCAGAATCGTTCGGTAGAGTCACTATCGTTCCATGTTGGTCTTTGTACATTCTCTTGGCTCCTTCAATAACAAATTGATCTCCAGATTTAGTTATTATCATGATTGTATCTGAATCGTCCTGATTTTTGAGAACCATTTTAAATCCGTTCATACCCGTAGTGTCGGTCTCTCTACGGCCAGGTAGAGATGGATAAAAGATCTGTACATGGATTCCAGGCGAATGACGACAGTACAAGTGCTTGGAATCGGGGTTGGTAGACAAGTAAAGATCATTGCCAAGTTCTAGAATGTGGTATTTCCAGAACGGCTGAGAGTCTGGGCTCGAGATTGTACTTGATGGTTTCACTTTGGAAGCCTGTCCCACTTTCATGAACCTGGAACATAGGTCCATAGTGGATCCAACAGAATGCCGGGACCATGGTCTCATCGGTTTATTGGAGGATGAAGAAACAATTGAAGATGAGTGTGAGGATCCATGCGATGATAAGGGTCTCTTCGGAAGGTCTGTCGGGTCTATGCTCTGTCTTCTAGCTTTCGTTGTCAGCTCGTGCTTCTCAACAGGAGATAGCGGTTGTAAGTTTGGGTTCTGCGACCTGAATGTATGGATCTGAGAGTCAAATGGAGTCTCTGTGACCTTTGGGATGGGAGGAGGTTTAGGTGAACGTGATCTGTGTTCTCTTGGGGGTTCCTGTGGCGGAATTATCACAATTTCTGGTCCTTGTTCCAGTTCTGGCTCACTCACTGGAGTAGGGGGAGCTTTGGTATACTCTGGTGACTGCTTTCGGCGTATTTTGCCCATAGATCGTTGAAACATGTCCGCTCATACAACCTCGGATAACTTCAAGGAAGGAATTCTTCCAATAGAGAGAATCCACTGGGCCAATTGGACTTCTACACTTTCAGAAGAATACCTTTCATGCCCCGGAGGCTATGTGCCAAGATGTGCGCCCGAGCCGTCGGTTTCCTAATTAGGGAAGGTTACGATCCTTATATTGCCATGGTTACTGAGATTACCTTGGGAGTGCACATACCGGAAGGTGCAGCTTGTATTATAAACAATAACATCGACACTGATCTTTCTCCTTTCTCCACATATGAGAGTTAAGAGATGAATAAGGAAAGGCCTAGCATGTCGTTTTCCGAAATACGACTATCCCAGCTGGATCCTCTACCGAATATCAAGGATGTCCAGATAGGTAACACCATAGGACAGGGATCGTTTGCTATGTAAGTATTCGATCCGATCTCATCACAAGGAAGTACTAAATACTTGTGCACGCCACGGGATTATGACACAGCTTTTTTTTCATCTTCAAATTACTTACAACAAATACATAGAGTCAAAGTTGCACAGCTCAGGAACTACGTTTTTGCAGTGAAGTTCATCCACCGACAAATCTGTGTGCGACACGGGCTCTCCGATGACGATGTTGGCCGTGAAGTTGTGCTCCATCGTGCATGCTCGGGCCATGCCAATGTCATCAAGGTGCTTCAGTACGGCTCTGACTCCAATTGGCTATACATTGCAATGGAACTTGCCACCGGCGGCGATCTATTTGATAAAATTGAGCCCGATGTTGGTGTGGATGAAGAAGTGTCGCAGTTCTATTTCCGCCAAATGGTCTCGGCCATTCAATACTGTCATCAACAAGGAGTGGCACACAGGGATATTAAACCCGAAAACATTTTACTTGACAAGAATGGCAACCTCAAGCTGACCGACTTTGGTCTTGCTGCGGTCTTTAAGCGAAAGGATGGCACAAGACGGTTGTGTTACACACCCTGTGGTTCTCCGCCTTACATGGCGCCAGAGGTCGTTAGCTCACGAGGTTACGATCCCCAGTGTGCGGATGTCTGGTCATTAGGTGCCGTTCTATATGTTTTGTTGGCAGGAGAGACTCCATGGGAAGAGCCAACATCTGCAGATCCTGATTTTAGAAGATTTGTACGCAACGATGGAAAGGTTCTAACCGGTGCATGGAGCCGGTTCTCGCCACCAGTGTTGTCTCTATTGCGGCTACTGCTAAAGCCCCAAGTTGAAGAGAGATGTACTTTGGAGAGAGCATTGAAACATATTTGGGTTGCAAGGAAGAACCACTTGGCAGACTCAAATGGGATGTGCAAGGACCCAGCGCTGCTTACAATGAAACTATTTGAGAATTTGCACATCGGCTTATCTGACGAGAACTATAATGAGAACACACACGCTGATATGTACGATTCACTGGTGGACCGCAACATTTCTATCTCAGCAATGTCTCAGCCAGTAGCCGACCTGGCAGCCATGCTTGATGATGAAGACGATGTTGATTTGATTCTTCGAGAAATACCCGCAACACAGCAGGCCGACAACCGTTCGATTAGAGATCTAAATGAACGGGAAAGCATCTTCGAAATTGTTTCCAAGGATCCAGCATCACTTCAGTTCGCTTCAGACAAAAGTAATCAACTCTGGAAGTTGTCTATGGATGCCTTTCAAATGAATACTGCTGAACGTCTAACCCGTTTCTTCTCCGTCGTGCCAATCGAGTTTGTGATCCGGACTCTCCTTAGCTCTCTCCACCACATAGGGGTAGACTCTTCTTCGAATTTCGACGAGGCACATGTCCCAACAGAGGACGATCTGGGTCCTAAACGGTCGCTCCATATCTCTGTAGCTCTGAGAGACCGTCGAAAGATGCCTTTGCGTGGGTGCATCAAGATATCCCGTGTTGACGACCTGAGCTTAAAGAAGATCGAGCTCTTCAAGACAAAAGGTGATCCTTTGGAATGGAGACGTTTCTTCAAAAGGATAACGGTGCTTAGTAGGGATGCAGTCTATGTCGGGTGAAATCTAGTAAAAAGGGGGAGATATAAGCAGATGTGGATAGCCACGAGGAAACTGTTCTAAACCAAAAGCTGAAAAATAAGCAGCAATAAGAGGATCCCTCTAAGCAGGATATATATGTGAGCGGTTAAAAGTAATATTGATGAAGCCACAGTTGTAAATCACAAGCCCACAGTGTAAATGATTAGCTCTAGAGAAACGTTCCAGGTAGGTGTAGGTGATCAAGTATTAGCGAACAGGCGCAAGTACTCATCTGCAAGTGAACAGTCAAAGAAGGATTAAAGAGAAGCAGTCCCAGTAGCCAAAAAAGAAATTGTATGAACTGTGAGTGTTAACGTACATGTCGAAGGGAAGGGCCTAAACAAGTTGTATAAGGTGAGTGGTACGTAGGGATAGCGATAAGGTACAACTAACTATAAGCAGACAAATGAACAGATATAAGTCGACAGGTAAAAGACATATATGATAAAGCGGTTAGGATTCCTAAGCACATCTAAGGGCAAAACGCCAAATCAATTGGTTATGAATGGGCCTTTCTCTATGGCTATGAACCAATGGCTATGAACGAACTCTTCTAAATACACTGAGATAAGAACAGTGAGGTGAGTGAAAAGGTGTCTAGGAAACAGACCTAGACCAACCATTCTAATATGCCAGCAGATCTAATGTTTCATGTGCCGATTACTCCAAGCAAACACATAAAAAGCACAAATATCACAAAAGTATTAAGATGGTATAAACGAGAGACCTTATTATTAACGAGCGAGCGTTCTCTCTACGCCCCCGTAGCCCCCGCTGCTTTAGGCAGGCCGCGTTCCTTCTACGCACGAAAGCTCACAAATGCTGGGCGAACAAAACCACACCGCACTAAAGCCTTTCGAACCGGGTTTTCCATTGCTACTGCATCTGCTAGGTATTTTTGTTCCGGACTGTCGTGCTCCTTTGAACTCCTAGAAACATCTACGAGGTATAAAGACTGTTCAGCAACTAAAGAAATGACGGAAGCAAGTATCGACAGCGTGTTCCTGACGTCGGTTCAGACGGCTGTTGGCACCTCAGTTGGAGAAAGCAAGCCTCTGGTTGTGTATATCGCTGCCAGCGCTTCAGACTCCACCTGGATCAACTCGTTGCTGTCATCAGAAACACTCGAGCTTATAAAGACCATGGCCGTGGGCTTACAGCTTGTCAAGGGCTCTGATGAGTGTCTTATGTTTGAGCAAGTGTTCCCGAACGTCCAGGCCCCAAGCGTGTTTATTGTACGTGTTCAAGCAGTTCTCGATGTCATCTACGGTGACATCACCAAGGAGGAGTTCGAAGAAAGGGTCAAGAAGGTCATTGATGTGGGCCATGCCTCTGGTGCTACGCCTTCAACACGCCCAGGGGTGTACACCCATGCTCAGCCGCCACCCGCTACGACGACTACGTCATCCCACAACACCACTACTACACCACAAACGCCCACGCCTGCACCACTAAGGGCAACGCCTCTTCAGAGTACGCCACAACGGCCAAAGACTTTGAAAGAACAAACTGCCGAGCTTAAGGCCAAGAAGTACAGAGAAGAACAGCTTCGCCTGAAGCAAGTACAGCGTGAAGAGCGCGACCGAGTGCGTCGCCTTCTCAAGGCCGATGAAGACGAGCGTAAGAGCCGGCAACGTGAGAGACGGATGTCCTTGCAAAGTCCACATGATAATGCTGATGAGGATTCCGCGAACAGTGGTGTTTCCCAGGATATCTTTAAAGCGAAGAAAGCAACTTCAACGACTACTCAGGGAACGGTGTGTGTATTGGCTCTGAGACTACTGGATGGTCACTCTATCCAGCATGAGTTCACTGCTACCGATACTCTGGGTGATGTGAGGAAGTGGCTCGACACTAACAGAACTGATGGAAGTGTCCCATATAGTTTCCATAGGTCGATCCCTCGTACGACGTTCGAGGCTAGCGATGAAGAAAAGACACTGAGAGATCTGGAACTCACCCCAAGATCGGTTCTGATTCTCAAACCGTTCAGTTCATTTGCGGAAGCTTTTGCTGGAGGATCAGCTGCTCAAGCTGGACTACTATCTCGAGTTTGGGGCGGATTTTCGTCTCTCTGGGGCGGAAGTGCCCAGAATCAAGGGCATAATCCCGCCCAGGGAGCCAATGCTACGTCGGCATCATCGTCGTCCGAGCCTTCTGCATATGAGCCATACAGAGATGATCCAGCGAATGCTCAGCCCCAATCACCGCAGTCGTCCTACTATGACTCGCCAATGCACTCTCCTGACCCGGCGATGTTTGCGTTCGAAATGGCACACCCTTCGGCCTTAAACCTCAACCTCAACCTCAACGTGACCGAGAATGAAGCACCAGTGAGGACACACACACCGCTGTCAAACGAGACACAACCACTCCCAGCCACTTTATCCCGAATGAGCTCAAATATCCGTACTCTCGATACTCCCCGTACGGACGATGAACTAAGCACCTACAACGGGAACCATCTTAGACTCGAGGATGACAACAACAATAACAAGAACAAGAGCAAGAACTTCAAGAAGTAAAGCCATGACGAAGGTATGGACCAGATATGCGATATTTGAAACATGTATGTTTTCTTGTTCTTATCAGAAATAGCCCTGTAGTGTCTTCTTTAGAGAGTCCGTCAAGATCCAACGCGAGCATAGCGCATTTTCATCAATCTGTAGATACTGTGTAGTTAGCCACAGAACTTCCGTATTTGGAAGTCTACTTTGCACAAGGATCGCCGCCTTCTTGTTAGAGCCACGCCAACATTGCCCTTGCTCCCCTGGTAACGAAAACAAGGCACTGCCTTTTATGGGCGGTGGCACGTTATTATGGAGAAGAATCACCTTTGTAGGCGACTGATGGACAACGATGAGTGACGGATCACAACGCATTGTTTCGTCTTCGACGATGAACTCCCAGCAGTCTCAGATTGCTGGAACGTCTCCTCTTGGCTCAGGAAATGTGACTTCTACGGGTGCTACCGATGCGGGAAGTGCGGCCAACAGCGGTGAAGAGGCTACTTTCGCAGACTCGGGGGCCACTCTGGCTTCTTCAACTGCTGCCGTGAATAGGATCGTCCCGGCTTCTTCTCCAGCATTGCTTGAAGATGACAAAGTGATACGACTTCTCAACTCGGATTTTGCAATTGAAGTACTTCTAGGACGACTGAAGAAGAGCATCAACACTTGCGAGGAGCTCACAAAGTACTTGCGGAAACGTGCGATCTTGGAGGAAGACCACGAGGAACATCTGAAGAAAATCTCACGTGCTACTCAGGATCTTCTCAAGAGCAATGGAGGAACCTTGAAACAGGACTCGTTTGTTCAGGGACTCGATAAACTCCTTAGAGTTGACGATCGGATTGCTACAAGCGCCTCCGCGTACTCAAAACAATTGTTCACAATGCATGACGAGCTTAGCTCCATGGCTTCCACTTTCACGAGACAGAGAAAGAATATCAAGGAAACTTTTAAACGTAAGGAGAAAGAGGTTGTCGATTCCATATCTACTGCTGAGAAGGCCAAGGCGAAGTATGATCAGCTTTGTGTCGAGCTGGAGAGGGTTAGAACTACTGATCCATCCCAGAAAAAGTTCACATTAAAAGGTTCCAGGACCGCTAGTGAACAGGAGGAGATCCTCCACAGGAAAATTGAAGCTGCTGATGCTGAGTACAGACAGAGGGTATCCACTTCTACGGGGTTAAGAAACGTCTTCCTTAATACCTTTAGACCAAACACCTCAAAGCATCTCAAGGATCTCATTATTGAAATAGATATAGCTATGAGTGTTCAATTGCAAAAGTACTCCACTCACTCTGAGGACGTTGTTCTCCAAACAGCCCTCTGCATCTCTCCAATTGCAGAGTCTAATCTGCAATCCATGAAGGCCATTGCATCCTCTATTGATAACGAGAAGGATTTGTCTCAATATATACTCAAAAACATCCAAGCTTCAAGCCAAAAATCTTTAATTCCAGTGGAGTACAGAAAGCATCCTTCTATGGTGACATCCGGATCTATTGGAGGCAAACAAATTCCAGGTCTTGCACGAAATGTGTCATCCGTACAGAAGTTCCGGAATGTTTCTGCGATGAGCAGCGAATCAACATCGTTTGGGCATTCTAAGAACCCTTCATTAACTCCATTTGCATCTTCCACTGTTTCTAATTCACAGGGAAAGCATAATGCTCCAAACACCTCCCTTGTTAACGACAAACCCATCAATTCGACTCCATTCCTCGATCAGAGCTCTATAATAACAGGTCCAAGACCTCAATCTACTATAAACAATGATAATGTTCCTCTACCACCTGGCGTTCAGACTGGTTTTAAGACATTTGGTACGCCAATCACTGAGCTTATTGACTTCGAAGGTGAAATGGTGCCTTCCATTGTTCGACAGTGTATCTACGTTGTTGACAAATACGGTATCGAGTTGGAAGGAATTTACCGCACTTCCGGTAACATTGCAACTGTCAACTCTCTCCGTGATATGATTGATAAGGATCCTAGCAATATCAAGCTGATACTACCAAATCCAAACTCCATTACAGACAGTGATATTTACGCGGTTGCATCTCTTCTTAAAAATTACTTTTCATCTCTCCCAGAGGCGCTTCTTACCAACGCAGCTTCTCCACAATTCCTTGAGCACATAAAAATCCCTGAACCAGATGTCAAGCTTAAGAGAATTCATCAGGTGGTGTACGAACTTCCTGATGGATCATACTGGACTTTACGGTCATTGATCTTTCACTTAGCAAAGATTGCATCGAAGCAGGATGTAAATTTGATGACTCAAAGAAACTTGGGTATTATTTGGGGCCCAACATTGTTCCCTAAGGGAGATTTGAACGCTAGCGATATGAGCTACCAGGGTAAGTTGATTGAAGAGTTGATTTTACATGCCAATGACATATTTGAGGCTGAATAATTTGATTCTATACAGTGTTTTTCTATCCTCCTCCTGTTTTTGCTTTACCCTTATATATCATCTAGTGACAGTCTTTCAAATACCAGACGATTTAATCTTTTGTTCTAAGGTCTATATGTGCGTACAGTTTGGTAGAATATCATTGCTAGGCTTTCTTACCGTATATATTAGGTTCACCTTGTCTGGACTGCTCCATATCATTCCAGTGCATGAAAACGCCAACACTCAGAATTAGAACTACTTTCCTGTTGTTTTTATTGGTTTATGTCCTCTTCATCAGCCGATCTAGAAACCCCTAATATGAAAACTCTCCACCTTCTATGCCTATGAAGAAGAGCTTGTTTGATCTTTTATGGGAGAATCATTCTTGTAAATTATGTGACATCTTTCTAACATTTATGAAGGTAGGTTTTGCAAACAAGACAGAACCAGCTTCAGCTCTCACCTAAAGGAAGACAAGTGTCATATTCATGGAATAAACTTCAAGTTCATGGTAAATACATATATATGTCCATTTCAACTCGTGAGATGTATTCTTGATCAAGCATCGTTTCTAGAGCCTTCTTAATAATCGAAGGATCGACAACCATATCTTGAAGTAATTTTTCAGTGAGCTCTTTAAACGAACATTGTCCCACTCTTTTCAAATATCTGACGATTGCGGCTTCAACATAGCTCAATTCGGGAGCCACAATTTCAGAATCTTCTTCCTCCACAACCTCACCATTTTTTATCTTGACCGGAATATGCTTGACTCGAATTGTTCTCCTTTTGTCCTTGAACTTGTCATTCATAACATATGCATCCTTTTCTTTCTTCAAGATCTTGTACTTACCTTGAGATAAAGAGTAAAGCGCACTCGCTACAGTCTTGGAGTCCATTTTTGTGTTCTTCCTTGCCTGATCAAAAGTGAGTGTATCTGAGTTGTTGAACATCAGAAGTACGAGGCCTTGTGAGGTGGAAACTTGAAGATCTTTATCACCAAGGGGAAAGTGAGCAGTGACCAGCATAGTTCCGAGGGTTGGGGTCCATCTGAGCGTTCGTTTGGAGTACTTCTCGTTCGTGGAAATGTAGAAATCCTGGAAGTCATCAAGTAGGCAATTGAGATCTTCTGGATAATGTGCTCTCATCTGGTTCGGAGGCCAGTTACCTGTCTTGAGTATCAGTGGGGTAAAGTCAACGGGATATGGGTTATTGAAGCTGGCTTTAAATCCGTCACTTTCTTCAAGGTCAGTAAACATCGACTTCAAGGAGTGAATGATCTCAGGATTTATCTCTTGTTCCATGAGTGAAAGGAGTTCAAGCTCTAATGGAATATCCTTTGTAGTTTGATGCAGCAAACGCCTAGCCAAATCACGGCGATATTCAGTCCCAACAAATGATTCCTTATTGGTAGTTGACTTAAAAAAGAGATATATATCTTGGATTATTTTAAGATTCTCTTCATGGCCATCATCAACGTTGCGGAAAAAGGTATCAATGTATTTAAGAAGTTTCCGGTTGATTTCACCTCCTTGGTTCTGCCTTAAAGAATTCTGGAAAGAATTTCTCAGCTTGTGCTCCATATCTGTGTCACCATCGAAAAACTTCTCCACAATACTATTTAGATTCTTCTTAGACTTGATGAGCTTGTCGATAATGTCGCCACATGGTGATTTAAAAAAACCGGAGACGTAATCTATAATGTAATTACCCCACTGTGCCTTTAGCTCACTCATGAGGTCTTTTTTCAATACCGCATTGCTCTTCTGTATGAGTTGAAAGAGCAGAACTAGAGATTTGTAGTTTTTTTGATAGAACAATGGAAGAACAAACTTGGAGGCATCTCGATCAAAGTCTTGAAATACAAGTTGACTAACAGCCATTCTCTTTGCACCTTTAATAAACAATTCGTCCTCCTGGCAAGCCTTCCAAAAGGCATCTTCTTTCACAAGAGCATCAAAGAACACTTCAAATACTTTGTGCGGAGGTTGACCATCGATGATTTTAGAATGAGCATCATGATAGAACTGACGAGTAGCATCAAGCATCTGATTGACAACATCACTCCATTTCGATGTCTCTCGAAAGCGAACCCAAAACTGTTGCAGTTCGATAGCAAGCTGATCCTCATAATCTGTCCGCAGTTTGTTCATACAACTGCAGAAGTTGTGGAAGATCGCATCCCAATTCCCGTTTTGAATAAGAACACCATATAGATAAAGTAGCCCCGATTGGATTACAGTCTCCTTTGAAGGATGATGAAGAAGATACGTTCGATCCAGGTACATATAAATCTTTTCCAGAGCCCTTAACTTTGAGTCTACAATGTCATATAGTGCGACAAAAGCCTTGAGGGAGGATAATTGATTCTGATATAGATCTTCGGGTACCAATTCTTGTAACAGCTCCATGATTCGTCTTTGGAGCTTCTCATTGAGAGTGTTTGCCAACCGTGACTGGTGTTTGTCACGACAGAGAAACTCGACGTATTTATAGAGTCGCTGATAAGTCAGTGTCAGTCTTATTTGAGTTGTGGACTCTGCTAAGATGGTGTCAACTTGCTGGAGGAGTTGCTCTTCTAGAGATTGCAGATACGTCGACATCTGCCTCGTCTTGGGCTTCCTGTGATGCTTGGAGCTGGTGGACATCACGTCGAGAACAGAATGCAGATCTTACCTCGGTAGATGGCTTTGGTGGTTAAGTTTGCTAAATAACAACAGGCCCTGGTAGGTTTCGATAAACTTTGGAAGGTTTAGTTAGGCTCGGCTGGATTCAGCTAGATGTTAATACTGTTGAAGAGGGTCCAAAGAGATCATCGTTGAAAGCGCGATCTCTCCAGTCTTTTGAGGAAACGAAAACACAAGCATCAGCAACTAAACGGTTGATAAACAGCACCATCGAAACGACCAGCATTCTGGGATCTGTAGCCAGAGGAAAACGAAGGAATCCCTTCTCATAAGCCACATTCATCTCCATACATTTGCTGTAATGACACAGGACCGCTCTTTGGATCCTCCTGCCGCTGTTGTCACCGAGGACTCGCTCGCCAGTTTCTACAAGAAGAAGGGTCACCTGGACCAGAAACGTAAGGCACTTTTGGAGGATTTCAAGAAGACTGAGGCATGTCAAGCACTTAGTGACCGTGTAGAGAAAGCCATCATCCAGATCCTTAATGACAATCCGGACCTCTACAAGAAGGATAAGATGCATCTTCCAGCGCTCATCCAAGGAGCGCTCAAGCGCTCAACCCAGCCAACAACGTTTCCAGGCAGAGAGGTTCTCAACCTCAAGGGCGTTGAGGACCTTTCTGAAATCTACAAGACTCAAGTCGATGCGATGACAGTTGATTCCGACGAACTAAGAGACGAATTGGTTTCTAAGCTGAAGGACATTGGGCTTGCGATTGAGGAGGAAGAGATTGGGAAGATAGTTACTAACACAACTACTGAGGGTAGTGAGTCACTAGAAGCATCATAGTATATTACTCAGTCACTTGTGGGATATCAGTAGGTGCACGCTGTTTCGAAAGGAAAGCTTGGAATGTCGTAATACGTATGAAGAAGAGTTCAGCCACATGTCAGCGCTCTGAGCTTCCATATGACTGCTTCATAACCAAATCCATGACACATAACGGCTAACCCCGATACCATGCCTTTATATTGATAGTGCTGCGTCAGACTGGAGCACTACCCATTACTCCCCAACTCTCCAGAACTTCACTACTGGATCATTACACAACAACACTACTAGACCTCTACTTCTGCAGGTCACACATCCAATGACCACTATAGAAGCATATTACTATGTTTTAGTGGTTTATTGACGGCATTACGGCCCGTTGGTACCATATCTCCCATTCATTTCTAGTGCGTACGAGAGGTTGGTTGCAGTATGCGGTTTCTCGGGCAACTCCGAAGATGACGTGAAAGGGCAGGAAACGGCCAGAATAGGAAAGTCTAGAAGAACACAAAGATGAACCGTCGGTCGAGATAAGGGTCTGATGAGGAACACTCCGGGCATTTCCAAGGCACTTATAAGAACCATCGCAGCCGAGTTGCTTAGCAGTGCTACGAGAGAAACTCAAGCTATAGCCAGACTCATTTGCTTTTATCTTCAGATCCTAGAACACTATGAGATTTGCGGTTGCTCCACTCGTTTCTGTGCCACTGGTGTCGGCATTGGTCATCCCACAGTTTGTGCTGGAGAACATTGAAGATATCTTCCACCTGAACGAGATCCCAGCCCTTGCCCATGTCAATTCCAAGCCTCTCCCAAAGTCCGTATACGAAGACCTTCTTCCAGTAGATTCGGCGTCTTTGCAAGCTCTCATTACTCACGACGACTTAAATGCCAGCGCCAGTGAGTTATTCGCTCTGGCAAACAGCTCTCTCGGCATGTTTGACCACCCAACTAGAGTCATCGGCTCACCTGGCCACTGGAAAACCCTTGACTGGATTAGAGATCAGTTGGACAACATGTCAGACTACTATACTTATACCACGCAGGAGTTCAATGCCCTCGATGGAAAAGTTTTCAACTACTCGCTTATGATTGACTTTGTTAAGGTGGATGAGGTCAAGTCATTCCAGTTGACCCCACCTGCTCACGTTTACGGTGCAGATGTCTTCATTGTGGAGAATCTGGGTTGTGACGATATTGACTATGCTGGACTAGAGTCCGCCAGTGCCATTGGCGATGTTGTTGCCTTAGTCAAGAGAGGTACTTGTCCCTTTGGTACCAAGTCTTCTTTGGCTGGTAAGTACGGTGCTAAGGCTGCTCTCATATACGACCCATTGTCCTCGGAGATCGTTCCAGGCACTCTCGGCACTCCAACCAACACCACTGTGGGAACGTTGGCAATTGGCAACAAGATTGCAGAGGCCATCATATCAAAGAAAACAATTGGCCCTGTTAAGGTGAATTTATTCATTGCTGCTTACGTCGGGTTTATCAAGACGAAGAACATCATTGCCGACACCATTTATGGTGACAAGGATAATGTTGTAGCACTCGGTGCCCACTCCGACTCTGTCGCAGATGGTCCGGGTATCAATGATGATGGCTCCGGCACCATATCCTTACTGACTGTTGCTAAAGCTTTAACCAATTTCCAGATTAACAACACTGTTAGATTTGCTTGGTGGGCTGCTGAGGAGGAAGGTTTGCTCGGATCCACTTTCTATGCTGGAAACTTAACTGCTGCTGAGAACCAGAAGATCAGATTATTCATGGACTACGATATGATGGCTTCTCCAAATTTCGAATATCAGGTGTATAATGGTTCTAACGCTGTTAATCCTGCTGGATCTGAAGAGTTAAAGCAGTTGTACATCGACTTCTATGAGTCTAAAGGCTTGGAATGGTTCCTTATTCCTTTTGATGGCCGTTCTGATTATGTTGGCTTTATTGAGAATGGTATCCCAGGAGGAGGTATCGCCACTGGAGCAGAAGCTTTGAATCCATACAACAACAGAGCTTTTGACGAATGTTACCACCAGCTCTGTGATGATTTAACCAATATTGCATGGGACGCGTTCTTGATTAACACTCAGTTGATTGCACACAGTGTTGCTACTTACGCTTCTGACCTATCGGACTTCCCAGCTAGAGAACCTGTCAAGGCCGAATTCTCGAGTGCCCCATTATTCGCTCGCAGAGGTAGCCACTTCGTCTTCTAATTTGATTCTAGAAGCTCTGTATTTTTTTTAATGTGCCGTTACGACCTTGGTTATGTTTTAGATAAATGACTTAGTGAACCTGTATAATTATGAGGAAGACTTTCTATAGGAACTATTTTCTATTGGAACCATTCTGATGAGACACCGCCTCACAGATCGTGTTGAGTTAATTTATGAAAGCTTGCAAATTAAAACATGATAGATATTGAAAATATGTATTAAATAAAAGAGAGAAAGGTTAGATAGAAATCATGAACTGAAGATGATTGTGGAATATAGCCAGCTTCTTTATAAAAGCACTAAAACCCATGTTATGAAAACTGGGATATACCCGGAATTTAAGGAGAAACATCAATCTCAGCCTCCAACTCAGAAAGAGTGAGTGCAATTCTGTCAGCAATCTCTTTCATCTCGTTCTGAGTGATTGAAAAGGCTGGGGAAAAGAGTGAGTGGTCACCAAGGGTGCCATCAACAGTACCAGTACCACCAAGTGTCATCACACCGTTCTCGTATAGTTTCTTCATGAATCTTGGGCCGAAGTTCACTTCTCTAGAGTAAGGCTCCTTTGTCTCTTTGTCCTTCACCCACTCAATTGCCCAGAAGCCACCATTACCTCTTAGCTCACCGAAAGACTTTGCGCTGCCAATCTTTTCAATGAGGTATTTCCCAAAGAAGTCACCTTGTTCTTTGATATTCGCAATGAGGGAGTCTCTCTTAACTTTTCTCTGAATCTCAAGAGCTACCTGACAGTTGAAAGAGTGAGAGTGGTAAGTTTGAGCGCCAATCATGATAGTCTTCTTGTCTTTGAAAGTGCTCATAATCTTAGGACCAATTAAAATAGATGCAATGGTGACATAACCTGCACCAAGGGTCTTACCGTTGGTCTGAATATCTGGACCTGGTCCCTCCATGTATTGTTCCCAAGCGTGGAAAGATCCCATTCTACCCATACCGCACATAACTTCATCTAAGTAGAAGATAATACCATACTTGTGGCAGAGGTCTCTGACACCGTCAAAGTAGCCTGGAACTGGAGTCTGACAACCATAAGTAGAACCGCCAACGGTCTCAGCAATAAAGGCAGCAATGGTATCAGGACCTTCCTTAATGAACAAGTCCTCCAACTCGTCGATAAGTCTATCCTTGTACTGGACCAATGTCTCACCTTGCTTCATCATTCTGTAAGGATAACATTGGGAGGTCTTTGGTGTGATCGCAGCAGGCATGCAGATATCCACGAACTCTGTCTTTCTGTTATTGGAAGCAATAGACAAGGCACCAATAGTGAAGCCGTGATAAGACTGGTGTCTGGAGACAAACTTGACTCTTTTCAAATCACCGTTCTCAATGTGGTACTTTCTGATGATCTTGAGAGCATTCTCATTGGACTCAGAACCGGAGCCAGTGAAGATTGCAGCTTCAAAAGCGCCAGGTGGAGAGTTTTCAATAAGAAACTCCGCAAGGTCTTCAGAAGGCTGGTTGGTAAGTGTGAGAGGGAAGTTGTAGATGCAGAGATCAACAGCGTCTTTCATCTTCTGCTGGATCTCTGGGTCGCAGTGGCCAATCGAGGAGACTGCAGCACCCGAGTTACCATCAATGAGCTTCTTCTCCTCACGAGTGTCTGGGTCGATCACAGTGATGTATACACCATCACCTTTGATGACCTTAGGAAGTTCCTTGATGGCGGTCTGGTAGAGAAGGGAAGATTTCTTGAGCTGGAGCTGAGTCTGAGCCTGAGCGGACATTGTGAAATATTTGAGGTTCGTAGTAGTGTTCTCGTTATTGTCGAACCATAATTTCCACCTGGAAAGAGATTTGGGCTGTAACACGCTTTTAAAGCCTAGAGACAGGGTGCTTCGATAAGATCACGGGGCTCGCTTTCCTTCGAATGCGGAAGCGCTCAGCGGAGAACGGGGCTCGGTGCCCGCTCTAGAGTCCTCCAAAAGGGCGCGTACATCCTTAAAACAGTAACTTTACCCCAGATGACTCAGCTGGTGTTTTGGAGAACGGCGGTACGGACATATTGAGCGACAGGGGAACGATACAGCCGTACTGGTCCTTCGAAACGGGAAAGGTGTACGCCTGTGTGTCTAATACCGGTTGCCCGTAGAGTGCCATCAAATGAGTGATGGTACCAAGACATTAGATGATCGCGATTAGCCGTATTTAGGTGGGGAGCTTGATTGGAGAACCTCGTTGGTGTGCCCTTGAACGGGTAAACTACAGAGTTCCCTACAGATGAATTTACAATTATCCCATTCTATATAACGGTATCAAGTTGATCTTGAGCTGATCTTTAATCCCGACTGGTTGAGAGGACTTTGATGGTCACCGCTAATAACTGCGATTCCAGGCTGATCACCATCATTCCCTCAAAGAGCCATACCCTTGTAATGGTTGGAAAGCACCCAAAACCTGATCCAAGAAAATACTAATCTGTTTTAGCAACTGGCTGTTTCTCTCCCTGTGCGTATTACTTAACTCGTTGCATTTTGACTGAATCCTTTATAAGCGAAAAATCGTATCGATTGTTGCCATGGCAACGGTTTGGGACTCAATCGCCCACAATGGCATTCCACAGCGGATTTGCGAAGGCTATACCGTATATACCAGGGCTCCATAACGATATATCTCTCTCGTGGAAAATGGCGGAAGTGAACGGGTTAAATCTTTCCAACTTCACAGAAAAACTACAGAACTGATCTCTTCATGATTACTATGTCCAACAAAGAGAAAGTATTACTATAATATGTTATAGATATATTTCTAGGGAAAATATGGTTGTATCTGCGGCATTGGAAAGACGGCTCGACAGTTCGCGAGTTTTCGCTATAGAGACTTCGAGAACAACCTACTTGACACCTCATCAAAACTTGATCATTGTAACGAGAAAGCTGCAGTTGTACCTTTCTACCGGTGAAACCGACAGTATTAGAGCATTACATTTACGATGAAATCACACGTACCGCTTATAGGGCTTCTAGCGACGATCCTTGCGGCGTCCACGTCAGTTTCGGGCATCCCATACCAAGAGTTTCAATCGCAACTATCATCTATCGACAAGAACTTCTCAACAAAAGGCCCTACGTTGGATGTTCTAGGCCAATATGAGAACCTCCTAAAGCAGAGCCCCGATGGGGTGAGCGACGAAGAAAAGTCAATGCTTCTTGCGAAGGTGTTTTACAAGAAGGCTATCATTGGACTGTCGTTAGGTAGGGAAAGTCAATCAATGCTGGACTTTGAGAGGTCTTTGGAATTGAATCCACACAATGATGGTGTCAAGAAGAATCTTTTGGGGTTAATTGTGAAATATGGTCAGAAGGAAAAATTGGAACGTATATCCAACCTTTTACCTGTTGGTGATGCAGAACTCGCCCAGGCTAGGGCCGACATGGAGCTCATCGATGAGCTGTCCAAGTCTGGAGATATAGAAAAGCTTGCTGAGGCTATTCAAATTGCACCGTTTGATACAACTCTTAGAGAAAAGCGAATTTCCTTGACAGAGGCCACAATCAAGAAGATTGATGATCATAAGGAGCGAGAAACACTTTTTGCCTATTTGGCAGAAGATCTAGATATCATGATCAACGTGAATCCGGCAAAGAACGATGAGAACTGGAACAAGCTTTCAGAAGTTTATGTCTTTGGTTTGGGTGAGTTTGCATCGGCCCTCAACGCCAATAAAAAATGCTTGCACTACGATATGGACTACGATCCATGCAAGAAGAACTCCAAGTTTTTGAACAAGTACAGTAATATCCTCACTCAGCTTACAGTACATAAAAGATACTTCCAATATCTTGAAAGTGAAAGCGAGCACGATGATAGGGTATCGCTTGATGAGATGGATTTCAAAGATCTTGGGAACTTGCTGACGAACCCTTCGAAGTTTCTTAAGATTAGACGTGAGAACGAAGAGTTCCCTACGAATTTGGGCTATCTTCTCTCCAAGTCCTCCTCATTTAACTACCAGTTTTCTCTTAAAACCAACGAGCTAGAAGCTACAATTTACAATTCACTTTCCATGGAGGCTCTTGTGAGTCGTAACAGCAAGTCTTTTAAGCGTTACGCAACACTGATCTCGCAGGATTCAATAGCTCGTCGTCTTGATACCATTGACCGAGCTCTTCATAAGAAAGATTTCAACAAAGCACATCATACAATACAACAGGCCCCAAAGCGCATGCAAGAGACCGAGTTTTTCCAATCTCGGCTTGAAAAGATCCAACAACATTCACACCAACAACAACAGCACCAGCATCGCCAACAGCAGCAGCAATTCCGTCCACAGCAACCGAAGACACCAAAGAACGACTACTACAAAATTCTCGGTGTTCCAAGAGATGCTGATGATCGTACCATAAAGAAGGCGTATAGAGAGTTGACAAAGCAATTCCATCCTGACAAGTACAGAGGAGAGATGTCTGCGGAGGAAGTGGAAAACAAGATGACGCAGATAAACCACGCCTATGAGGTTCTTAGTGATGAGCAGGCTCGTAAGGATTACGACGCAGGCCATGATCCTAACGATCCGGAATCCCACAATGGCCACGGTGGAGCCCCAGGCGGAAATCCGTTCGGCCAACAAGGAAACCCATTCGGTCATGGGAATCCATTTGGAGGATTCAACTTCCACTTTGGTGGTGGACCACAGTTTGGAAAAATGAAGTTCCAGCAAAAGGGTGGGCCAAAGCGCAAACAGTGATGTGATGACTGTTGATATATAGTTTTCGGTACATTCAGGTGTATAAACCTATACATATACAAGATACGGGTGTGTTTCTGATTGTATTAATAGCTTCTCATTGCGTTTACAAGTGCTTGAGACCGTTTGTAGATGGGATCAACTCCATCTCTATGACTGGTATAAGCCAATCGAGAAATTCATGATCTCCAAATATTGCCACAAAGCACCAAGATACTACATAAATAAATGGATTCTCATTAACAAGCTTGCCCGTTTAGCTTAGTGGTAGAGCGTTGCACTTGTAATGCAAAGGTCGCTAGTTCAATCCTGGCAGGGGGCATTTATTTTTTCTTTTTTTGTTCTATTCGTACCATCTTTGTTGTTATAATACGACATGCTTTCTCGAAAAGGTGGTACATAAGGACCATAAAGAGACCAGATTTATGTATACAACGTCGTAACACTCTCTCTAACAACCTATAATATTTTGGGTGTGATATCCAGCAAAAACTGACGCTAATTTCATTCTCTTGACCTGTCATTTCCACTACCCAAAAAAGGGAAAATACAAGATGACATTACAGAATCTCTACCCTAACTCATGAAGATAGCTAGTTAGCTTTTCTATATCATTCCAAAGAGCTTAGTATTGAATGATCTTACGCTTTGGTGGACTCAATGGCCATGATTTCCTGTCTATCAAATAGTATCACTTTCTGTCGTCGCTTAGAACTATCGGTTAGAGGTACGTCGTCTTGCGGCTCTCAATTCTCGGCTAGGCCTCCGGGGCAGCGGACTTAGCCTCGGGTCAATCTGGGTGGAGATGTCGGGCGATTGATAGGGCTTTCGAAGACCTCTAATGAGAACTCTTATGTACGGACCTTAGCACGTACGGAGCAAAAGAGACCTTTGGTAAGCAGTGGGTAGAGGACCAGGCCACTATACTAGACAGTGGGTAGCGTTTTTAGTTTCTGGGATCACGTGTCTTGTGGTGATAATCGTATCGGCTTTCCCCAGCTAGTTACGCGCTCCCACAATACAAAAACCGCATGAGCGTTCGAACTTCTCTCAACATTTTTCAGAAGACATCGAGCACTAGAAGAGTAGGAGTCAAGGATGGAGCGTGTTAAAAGGATCACTATTGCGCGTGCATTGGCCAAAGCAGCCAGTCCACGGGCGTACGAGACGCTATCTGCATTCCTTAAGGCACACCATGATGATGTTCTTGGGCTTATTGGGTACTCAAGCGTCTTCATTTCTGAGCTGATCAAGAATTTCCCAAAGATCAAACTCCTACTTAAGAAACTTATATTCACTCTGAAACTTACATCCAAACCTCCATCGGATACACTGGAACCTCTGTCAGATCAGGAGGTTGCCTTTGCGGACGCTTTCAATAAAGTGTACGGCTACATTGTGGACATTCGCATCGCTCAGGGCATCTTTAATATCATCCCATACATTGCCGAGTTCTTGAATGATTATAGCACCCCCTATAAGTTCGCAGGTGCTTTGAAATCGTGGCAAGGACTAGACAAGTTGGTGACATTCTTGCTGTTTGCAAACTACCAGTGGCTTGAGAATCTCGCATTCATCCTCTCGCATGATTTCCTTCCAAACAGCTTTAACTATTTCCTTCTTCCAAAGCACAGACTTGACACCTCCTTGACAACGTCAGACTGGTATTACGTCTACTCTTGTTCCCTTTGGTGTGCCTGGAATGTAGTTGCCAATTTAAAGCTGTTACGCAAGGGTAAAATGGACTTTAATCTTGTTTGCGATCTCATACTGAGTTACCATTGGGCTCGTCCAGATGGTCTTCTTGATAGGCCGACGTTCGCTGTCATTGGGTTCGCCAACACAGTGACCAGATTTAGAAGGTTGCTATGGTGAAGTGAGTTAGTGGTGTACCTCGCTGCGCAGTGCCCCGAGGAAGCGATATATGACAATGAATACATAATAGAGATAGAATACCAAAAAATTATACATTGGGAATTAAATGTTAATACTATTAGTCCTTGGCTGTCATTTCATTTCTCAGGATTCAGCTTCAACCACTTGACGTGTGCAATAAGTTGTGGACAGAATGTATCCGGGTTTTGGCCCCAATACTCTTTCAGCTTCAAACCAATTAGTCGTTCGCTGACAGGTGTAGTGCCTGTGAAGTCCTTGCACAAGGCACCTGTCACGATTTGGAAGATTCTCAGCTCAAAGTCATAACCTGCTTCAGAAGTACTGGAAAGGTACATTCTGAGATGCTGCCCATTCTCCTCCATGATCTCGTGATCGTTTAAGAGCGCGAATGGGATAAGTTTTGGGTATGAGAGATGCATAAACTGGATTCGAGGCTTCTCCGCATTTTCAGCGTCAACAAGTCTATTTCTCTCGTCTAAATGAGATCCCTTAAGGAAGTTGGAGTAATCTTGGATTGGGTCAGCTTGGCCAAGCGCCTTAGAGTTGAATGAGCCTCTATGGTGGTATCCAATGAATCTAAATGGTTGGAGAACCTGATAGTAATCAGCACCGAGAACATGGGCAGCTGCAATGAATGTTTCCTTATCACCTTCACCAGCAGAACCTTGTGATAAAAGAGCGTAGTAAACCTTCGGGCCGAAAATATTATAGTACAGTGACAGCATCAGTGTCTTTGCATGTTTGGTTTTATCAACAAGCATCATTCCACTTTCACTGGAAGGGTTTGGGAAAGTTCCCTTAAAGTCATGGAATGAGACATCTTCTTCTACGCTGACATCGTCAGAGCTTTTGCCCTTGTACGGACCCCTCACAATCTCATCTGTAACCTTGATACCCGCGATCTCGTAGAACTGAGGGGCCGTAGTTCTGGCCCAAGCGTCTGGCCAAATAACCAAGCCGTGTTTTTGG
This sequence comes from Petasospora xishuangbannaensis, assembly GCA_030585085.1. Classification (NCBI taxonomy): domain Eukaryota; kingdom Fungi; phylum Ascomycota; class Saccharomycetes; order Phaffomycetales; family Wickerhamomycetaceae; genus Petasospora; species Petasospora xishuangbannaensis. Next base: position 203,701 of record JAJMBV010000016.1, on the reverse strand, counting down.
AAAACAAGAGAATCAAACAATGGCGTAGGGTCATGAAGTGGGACATTGTCAGCATCAAGGAACAAAATCTTTTCGAAATCGGAAAGCAAAAAGGCCAAGTTCTTGTACTGGTAACCAGAGATGTGAGCGTCCAGCTTGAAAGAGATATCACCAAACTCTGCTGGGGCGTATGTACATCTTCCATTGAACTTTGGCAAAATCACTTCACAAAACTCTTCTTCATATTCATTTTCGTTGCCAATAAACACTTCAATAGGGAGCTGGCATCCCAGAAGTCGTAACTGCTCGATGCTAATGAGTGCGAGCCAAGAGAACTTAATACCACCAACAAAAACGATACCTTGACCAGAAGGAGCGGATCTATCTGAGTGAAAACTTTTATGCTTATCAGCACGAAGATCGCGTAAGTAAGAAGTGTGTGCATCTTTAAGTCTTCTATAGGATTGGTCGTCTACCTTAAGCAAGTTGGAGAGGTACTTTCTTGAAAAAACAAAGTCATCGTCAGTTGCAAACTTCTCCTTTGCTTTGATACCGTCAACGTACTCAGTCAGAGGCGCAGAGAAAGGTTTATTTTTGTTCACCAGCTCAAAGATCCAGTCGTATCCAGTTTTCCCTACCTTTTTGTTATCAGGAGTTGTTGGAGAAGAAGCACCTTTGAAGTCACCGACACGATGCTGGTGCTTTGAGGAGGACTGGGATCCTCTGGAGAAGAGCCACGCCGTCACCAAGAGAAGTGTTATGGTTATTGCAAACCGCTGGAACCGCTTGGACGCAAACATAACGGCAATTGTTAGTGTAAAAGAGTGTGTAAAGAGAAGTTGTGAGTGATAATGCTGGCGGGGGAAAGGAGGGAGGGAGGGAACAAGGGGGAAGCGTGGGTATGAGTGAATCTGTTTAAGTGCGTGAGACCGTCTGTAGCGAGTAATTGTACGTATCTGTTGTAAACGGTCCTTGAGTGCTCAGACAGAAGTAATACTGTCTTTGTTGAGAGTAACAAGAGTTGTGATTTGCGGCGGGCGACGCCCTTTGTATAGTGCTCGTGGCCCTAATGTATATTGTGCGTGCGTATGGCAGTGGCTCGATCGCGCTTGTGTAGTATGTGTGCGTACGAGCAAAAAACGGCGTTTTTTCAGTGCTTAGTCTCTAAGCAATGGCCTATGACAAAGCTCCAGGCCGGTAAATGAAACGTACGGCCTGTGCGGGTAAAACTACACAGTTGTCCTTATTATCGCTCGATGCATGCACCGAAAGCCCAGTGTGTTTCAACTTTTTCAGTAGAGCGGTGATCTCGAACTGCGCGCGACACCACCGACGAAAAATCAACATTCCGTAACGCAGGGCCACATAACCACATACTAAGTCAAGGATGCGCGGTCAGTTGCCGTTCTTTGTTCCTTTTTCTCTCGGACGGGGTCCCTGGAAAAACTCGGAGGGTCTGGAAGGGTCTGGAAGGGTCTGAAAAGAACATTAAGGACTGAAGTCAGAGAAGCAAAAGAGACAAAGGGGATTGAGCAGATACAATGGGAAGAGCTGATAGAACTGATAGAACTGATAGAACTGATAGAACTGATAGAACTGACAATACGGATCGTACTGACAAGACAAAAGACATACTCCGACAAAGGCACAGAAGATCGTTCAAAGCGATGGTGCACTAAAAGTGAACAGGAAAGGCGTGTCGAAGACGCGTACGCGCGTGGAAGTGTCCATATGTCCAGACCTTATTCCCAACCATTAACTCTGGGCCACGCCACTGTGGCCCGCGGCCTCCCGCGGAGTTCTTTCATCCCACCACAGAGACGCGCCGCCGGAATACGTCTGTTCGCCGCCGGCGGTAACGACACAAAGGGAGGAGGAACGAAAAAGAAAAACGAGTGCTGCTTAAAGCTTGTGGTATCAGTTGCAACTGTTGCCTGGGCATTGGCATCCCCGATATTTTTGAGCGTGTTATCGCTGTTTTCTCTGGCACCGTGTTCTCCACAGTCATTACTGGTGTTCCTGGTGCTACTGCTTTAGCCGTTACGACTCGTATTTGCTGTTAAGGGTTGACCCATTGTGTCTTCTACTGGCTCGACATCACCTCCTCGAAGTTGCTCTCAGACCACTTCACTTGAGACAGCCCAAGCAATAGCGTAATTTCCACCACAGCTTACACACAATTCTCTTTCGAAGTGTTCTCTGAGTCAAAGTTTGAATAGTGGAAAGACTAAAGGATTAAAAGAGTTCAACGATTGGATTGTTGAGACTGCCCGCGGTTGAACACTTCAAAGCACCCCATAGTCCTAAGGCCAGGCCCACTTCCAGAATGACCGACACCAACGACATCGAGGCATCCAAGATGTACATCTCGTACAACCATGTCCACCAGCTCATCCAAGAACAGGCTCCTCGTTTGAAAAAGTTTAACCCGGACTTGCTTGTGTGTCTTGCTGGTGGTGGTCTGGTGCCTACCCGATTTGTACGCACGTTTCTGAAAGAGCCAGGCCAGCCCAACGTCCGCATCATGAGTGTTGTTCTGTCATTATATGAGGCTACAGCCTCTGTTTCTACCCAGGCAGAACAAGTTGGAAAGGAAGTTGTGCGTACCCAATGGCTCGACTACACTTCGACTGACTTCAACCTCATTGGTAAGAACATCTTGGTGGTTGATGAGGTTGATGACACAAGAACAACGTTGCACTATGCAATATCGGAACTAAAGAAAGACCTCGAGAAACAGTGCGAAGAGAAGGGAATCGCCATTGCAGAGTCGGGTACCAAGTTTGGTGTGTTTGTCTTGCATAACAAGAGAAAGCCAAAAAGAGCTGACCTTACGCCAGACGTGTTCAATGACGAAAACTACATTGTTGCTCGTGAGGTGGACGATGTTTGGATCGCATACCCATGGGAGTCTAACGACATTGTCTACCATACAAAGAGAGCCATGGAGCAGGGAAACGATGTCTTTTTGCCATAATAGCTTCTTTTCTCTTTGCATTTTCCTTTTAATAGACGATATCCCTTTTTCTCTTATGTATATAGTTAGAGGTATCTTATAACTTATCATCTAAATACGAAACAGGTTTGTTCAAGTTCGCACACCGACAATAGTAGTCAGTTTTCTAGAACGATAAGTTTCCAATGATACGTTACAAGTCTACATTGAGAAGAGATCTTAGCAGAAAGCATGTGTCTATTTTAGATGCCACAAGGCAATGAAAACATCGGTTGAAAATAACCGTGTCAAAAAACGCAGGAAGAACTGAACAAAAAGATGATGAAATACTTCATCCGAGACGCTTATTTGGTCAACAAGGAAGAGATCATACCCTGGACCTGGTGTTCCTGCTCAGAGTTAGCAGTGTAGTCAACAGAGAAAAGAGCGATATCAGAGGTACACTTGTGGTTGTTAAGGATGGCGTCCTCGGATTCAAGGGTACCGTCACCGTGGTAGACGACAGTTACACCTGGAGCTGACTTGTAAGCCCAGGAGAAAGAGTCAGAAGTGGCGTTGTAATGAAGACCCGCAGTAACGGTTTGCTCACCAGTGAAACGGCCAAACTTGTAGACAGGGTCAGTACAGGTCTCATCATCAGAACCAACCAATGGAATGTTGACATTGAGGCCAGTACCGAGTGGAAGAAGTCTCTCATTGTCGCCCTGTGCAGTAAACAGGGCATCAACAAGCTCGACGATCTTCTTTGAGTAGATGTTCCAAGGGTTGGAAGCATCCTCGTTCAAGGAGTCCTTGAAGAAAGTGTTGTTCGTGTTAGAACCGGAGACACCGAGAGCGGCGTAACCTCTGTAAACAGCGTTGTAAGCAGCACCAATGGTACCAGAGAGTGTGTAAAGGGCATCCTGGTTAAGACCTTCGTTTGGACCGGAGACAACAAGGTCGATGGAAGCGTTGGCGAAGGTTGTTGGGAGCAAATAGTCCAAAGCGAAAGCGACACAGGCCGCTGGAGTACCGTTGAAGTACCAGATGTGATCGTCAGAGACCTCGTGGCCCCAAGCTGGGTCACCAGCCTTCTTGTAATGGAATTGATCGTCATGGAACAATGTGTTGGAGTAAGTGTACTGAACAGTACCACCGTAACCAGATCTTTGTTCGACTGGAGCAACGAGCCAGACGGTGTGGCCAGCGGCAGTCAAGTCTCTGTAGGTAGCTCTGATACCAGTAGAAGCCCAACCGTCATCATCGGTGAGCAGAATGTTCTTAGCAGAGACAAGGGAGGCAGCGATCAATGTGCCGACAGCAGTGGAGAACTTCATTTTTTGTGGAGATTAAGAGAATCTTAGGAGCAAGAGAGAAAGGGGCTGAGGACTCAATTGATCTACAGAAGGCTTACTATACACATTCCACTTTATCAACGACGATAAAAAGTGGGAGGGATTGTCTTGTTTATATACTCTTGAGACGGTCCCTGTGCTTCGCATCGGCATTGCGTAGTTACGGAGACCACGTTTATCTCCCATCGAGATACTCACCTTACAGTTTAAGCAAGCAACTTTTATTATCCTGCGAGGAGGCTAAACGGGTGCATAATGCGTGTTCACCGGGGAAAGAGAGACCTTTTCGCCGTTCTTCCTTTTCAGGGAAATATTATATGCATACAAAGAGGGAGAGGTTAATTAGTAGCACATGGGCATGTTCTGTGGGTACCAGAAAGGGACCATATCTAAAAGGAGATCAGCAGGCGGTATAACAGTCTAGGATAGGATAGGCTATTGGGTAGTTCCATTAGCAAGACCAAAACATTGAGAAGACAATTGGAAAGACGATTCGGGACGACTATTAGGCCAGAATGGTCACCAAATGTAGCATATAGAACCGTAGATATATCAGTGCAATCGGCTGTAACTCTACTTATGCTCTTAGGAGTGGAGTCGTCTTCGAGGGTACATGGAGAGGATGGACCCTTTAGGGAGAAAAAACTTCGAGCTGCACATCTCAGACCTTCCATGCCCCTTCCATGCCATGTTATGCCCACTGATCGAAAAGACAACTCCGCTACATATGCGTCTTGATTTGTCGCAGAGGAGGGGCTATGGTGCATGGGTGGTAGCTTATCCATGCTTGTATTTTTGCATCGGCATGGTAGTGGTGAGGTGCAGAGAATAGGCTCTTTTCAGATATTTCTGTATAGCTATTGAGAGATACAGAGACATGGAGATACATACTATGGAGCTACATATCATATAAATAGACATAGACACATGACAGTATGTAAAGAAACGCAAGGAATGTCCCCTACTAAAGAGCACAACCACAATACGACACAGGACTAATGACAATGCCAATGCCAATGCCATGGATTGTCTTCAAGTGGCTTTCCCTTGTCGCCGTCCCTTTGTGCTCCTCGGGCATTGGCCGGGGCACGCGTTCCGCCGTGCCTATCGTCGTATCCGGGGCTCATAAGGCTTGGAAACGCTGGGCACGTTTTTTACGCGGTGTATTAGGATCTGGCACATACCAACAGGGGTTGGAACCAGAAGGACCCGGTGGGGTTGCGATTGTGGGATGGTGGTCCAAAGGTGGTCCAATGGTGAGCAAATGGTGAGCAAATGGTTTATTATGGGCCTGATGGAAATAGAAACAGGCAAAGTAGTAGTGGGCATGAGCCTCAAAGCTTCTCGTTGGAATAGCTCATTAAATATACACTGTTCTTAGTGGGTTGCGACACACCCCAAAGAAAATCCGACGGTAGAGCGTGGTCGGAAGCCTAGGAAGCGCAGACGTAGAGTCCACCTAAAATGCTCTAAGCAGGTCAATAAGAGTATTTCATTTTGGTTAATTGGGTCTAAAATGCATAAAAATTCCTTCGAAATACCACGGTAACACTACTAAACCCAATAGCTCCCATAGTTGGTCCTTTTTGCGTTCCCCACCCCCAAATAGAGCTTGCCGTGCGGATGATCAGACCTGTTGGCGCCCACATGGGCTACTTAATAGGCTACATTGTCTAAAACAGCATACACAACGAAAACCGCCAACAGAATAAGAATTGTGCAATATGGGCCGAGCAATAGAAGGGAATGGCGCCAGCACAACCTCAAACCCTTCCGTTTTGTCCTTTGTAGTTTTGTGCCCAAACAAAGGCCCCACGAAACGACATGTTCGATGAATCAAATGGTGGTGTAAGAGAAATACATCAGAATATATATATAGTAATCAAACCCTATAAGGATACCTCCGCTACCGATGGAATACTCGAAGGTTGAGTATGGGGAAAGAGGAAAATGTTGAGCTAAGTAGAAGGATGTAGAGGAAAGTAGAAGGAAGAAAACAGAGGTACGAAGAAGCAGGAGAAGGCAGTGAGGCATAGTCCAAAGCACAAAGAATTAAAGCTGAGAGCCAGCACATGCATAGGCAGCACTTCTCTTCGCTTCTTCAGGAACAGCTGCGCTTACGAACAGCCAAGCGCACTTAGGAGGGAACGTATGCATCTCCAGAAAGGGACTTTTGTAAGCCTCATAATGTTTCCAAGGGAAGCAACAATACAGTTGATAGAACAGTGAATGAAGTTCAAGAACTTAACCAAGGTATTCTAAAAAATAAAGCTGATGATTCTAATTTCTTTAAGGAAGTTAAGAGTTTATGGAAGTTATAGAAGCAAGCTAAGAGCACTTTGGCCTGTCGTAAGAACCGCAAGTTGTCACATAGAACACTAAAAAAACCAACAACCCACTGGCCCACGTAGATCCTCCAGTATCTAATTGTATTGATGGTCGGTGAGATCAAAAACATGTCCATAGGTTCAACGACTGTGAGGACCGCAAAATTCTCACTAGAATAGACGAGTTAAATAGGAATGTATACAGGAAGGGTCATTTTGAACGAAGAGCCTCTCAGGGATGAGAACACTATAATCTCAATATCAGTCTCAATCTCAACTTCAACCTCAATTAACAAAGGTATCGTACCGGAAATGTACCCTTGATCACTAAGGTATCTACAGGTAGCACGTGCGTTGATCTGCCCATACACATTTTCCTTCAGGTTTGGCCAAGCTGCCAAGCTTTGTAGAAATATGTGTGAGGATATACACAAAGGATCCATTCCGCAGACGGCTCTTATGTCTTTAGTGGCTCTTCGGGTCTAGGAGTTGCTGACTATTTCCATATTCTCGCCTACCCCCACCCATTACCTACGCATCTGCAGTTCCTCTCTTTCCAGATGAAATGAGCAGCAAGAACATAACAATAGGTATTCCAGGAAAAACATGGTATCGTGTGACCGACACTGATAGATGATCCCATGAAACTAAGGTGTTTGTGCCCCAACTTTCTTTTTGGTGCTTGTGGTGAATAGACTAGCACCGAGACTATGTGGAAGTAGGTATGTAACTGAATGGATTAAAACTTCTCAATAAGAATATACTCGTAGTAAGATATAATAAAAGATCGTTATAAAGGAATACTTCTAATAATTCCTTAACGAAAGTTAGGCATTATCGTACATGGAAGAGCTGGATAATTACATGATTGAAGAGGACAACCATCTAGCCTATTGTTCACCCCAGATTGTTTTTTTTTCTCAATAGTGCGGATTTCATGACCACCCATATCCCTAATTGTGGATTCTATATGAGTCGACAAATCACTAGAGTGACAGTTTATAGAATAGCACAAAAAGATAATACAACCCATGAAATTTTTCAAAATTGCTGAAAGAGCACAAGCGACATTAATAAGGTAACTGTAAGCAGCAATGGTAATATGTATAGTAAATAGATAGTGACTAGTGTACCGATCTCAGAGAGAGCGGTATCGGTCATGTCATTCTGTGTTTGGGTTCTTCGAGATGGTCACTGGCTATCAGCTCTATCTAAACACACGAGCAAGTCATCCCAAAACTTAGCGACATTAATTCCAAAGACAACTGTGGACCCATTTTGCTTGTCTTCTCTCCACAAGATCTTACCTTCATGCTTCCCGTCCTGGACAACACTCATTGCGTACTTTTCAGACTTGACCCCCACATCTTGCAGTCCATATTGTTCAAGCAATACATATACGGCTATAGGGTCGTGAACAGGAGGACCTTGAGAGAAACCGTCCTGTTCCTTTTTGTAAGCCTCTGCAAAAAACGTCATCAAATTGTGGATCATAAGTCTGAGCTCCGATTTATTCCCGCTCATGATGCGGTCCTGTACCTCTTTCGTACACAGAACAGTATGAGTCACATCCAGTGGGATGAGCACAGTCTTAGAAGCTACAATGGAATCGGTCAAAACATCATCTGCAGCAGAAGGATCGTCATAGATGTTGAATTCGGCTCCATTACCCATGTTATCGATGTGGATACCTCCCCCCATTATACTTAGAACTCTGATTTTTTTTCTAGACTCCGGATATTTCTTGAACAATTTAGCGATGTTGGTAAGGGGACCAACAGCGACTACCGCAATTTGGCCCTTGTGGTCCTCAATAGCATTGTTTAGTGCATCAATCATAGCCCCAGTATCGCCACAAGCATTAGCAGCGTCAACAGTAGGCGTAGGCCGGTTGATCCCACCGAGACCGTTGTCACCGTGGATTCCAGGGGCGTAATGTGGCTCTTTCTTGAGAGGAACAGAGCTCCCTGCAAAGATAGGTACGCCACCATGGAACACCGTCATCATAGATCTCGCATTAAAGGTAGTGTTCTCGAGGGACGCGTTGCCGTATGTGGTTGACACTCCAACGAGCTGAATTAATGGGTGATGGAGCGCCATGAGAAGAGCCACTGCATCATCATGGCCAGGGTCACAGTCCAGCCACACGGGGATCTTAGAAACGGTCATTACTGGTAGCGTTGGTTCGTTTAATTGGGGGTTAGGGTCTAAGAAAACAATGTCTGAAAGAGAGTCTGATCTACCCAAAACCAATCCAAGAAGAGGAGACAAAGAGATACCTGCCATCGCACCTCGGGAGGACCTGCTTGGAGATACGCACGCCGTTCGGGGCTTCTGGTGTCCGGATGTTATTAGTGGTGTTTGGGTGTTTGTACTCGGTTGTTCGCGGTCGGAGAAACGCCTCCCAATGCCGAAACACCGATCGCCACCGCCGGGCCACGCAGTGTTTCGTAGCTCTGAGGCAACGATAAGCCCATCGGCTATCCACGCTCATACCCATATAGAAACATATCCTCAATTACAGTTGACTTTATTGCTATCCACATCAACTCCGTAGATACCCACAGTCGCATAGAAAAGTCCGTTTTCCACTATCGCGTTATGGAATTCAGTGTATCTAAAGGGCATATTTGTGTATCGATATATATGCATATATAGATATATATATTTGATGGGAGGTCATAGCTTACTCTCCAGGTACACAATCGGTATTAGCAGCTAGCATTCCACGAGATGGGAAAAGATAAGGAAAGCGTAGCAGATATTACAATAGAGAAATCAAGCACATATGAGCGTTCACTGGAACAAGATCCTGAGAAGAGGGCTCTCAAGGCCGATGGTGATGCCATCTCTAACGATCAACAGGACACCCAAGAAGTCATAAATATACCCGATGGTGGACTTGAGGCATGGATGACGGTAGCCGCTTCTTTCCTCTTCAATTGTACTACATGGGGTTCTAATGCTGCATATTCGCTTTATCTAGCTCACTACCTCAAAAATGATTCTTTCCCCGGCGCTACAAAGCTCGATTATGCTGCAGTTGGTGGTATCTGCTTCGGTTGTGGCTTAAACGCAGCTCCCATTATCCGCCTTTGTGTCAACAAGACTAGTACAAGAAAGGTAATTGCCCTCGGTGGGTTCCTCCAGCTACTAGGAATCTTGCTTGCCGCCTACAGCACTAAACTTTGGCAAATATATCTTACTCAGGGCGTCCTCATCGGCTATGGTCTAGGATTTATTGCCATTCCTTCCATGACACTTGTTGCTCATTGGTTCAGAAAGAAGAGATCTGTAGCCATGTCAATTACAGCATCTGGATCTGGTGTGGGTGGTATAGTCTTCAACGTTGCTATTCAGGCTTCCCTAAAGAGATTCGACCTTCGTTGGGCACTCATCATCCAAGGTATCATGTGTACCATCATGACTGTCGTTGGTCTCTGTCTTGTTCGTACGAGAGACAAGCAAATCAAATCAGTTCATAGAGTATGGGACTGGAAAATGTTCATGCATCCAATTTACCTTATCTTCGCTACTTATGTATGCTTCTGTCTGCTTGGATATGTGGTACTCATGTACAACCTCGCAGACTTCACCATCTCTCTTGGCTATACAACACACCAAGGTTCAATTGTTGCCTGTATGATCTCGGTAGGCATTGTAATTGGTCGCCCAATTGTTGGGAAGCTGGCAGACAGATTCGGGCCTGTAACAACCTCTATCTTTGCACATGGAATTGTTGGTATCTTCTGTATTGCTATGTGGATCCCAGCGAGCAACCTAGCTACCGCCATTGCATTCTCGCTTATTGTGGGCGGAACCATGGGTTCCATCTGGGTTGTGTTTGCCGCTGTTGGTGCTCGCATCTGTGGGTTACGTAAGCTTGATATAGCATTGGCAATGATGTGGTTCCTCATTGGTCTTTTCGGCATGGTATCTCCTGTCATTGGTATCAAGCTCAGAGGTTTACCACCTCAAGGTGCCTCATATGACCCCTCTCAGTACAAATTTCCTGCTATATGGTGTGGAGTCACATATTTTGCATCAACCATTGCTTTATGGGTTCTAAGGGGATATTTAATAGCTAGAGACCAAGAAGCTGAAAAGAAGTCCACTGGGGAAGACAATGATGAGCTGGATATTCACGTTCTATGGCTACAGTGCATAGCAGGTATGTTCTGTGCGTCTAAGTCAAGAAAAGTCTGAAATATGGCTTATTATCTCATTCACTTATCTGTTCAAAGTTTTCACAAATTGCATTATTTATTCTTTACTTTTGCATTTTCTTTCTATATTCTCACGATAACATCAGCCGATCAGATCTCTAAAGGTGGTTTGCTTCAATTCATAATCTCAAGACACATTGATATCACTAGGCTACGGCTACATATACAGCTATTATGGAGCATTATTTGTAGAGCAAAGATAATTAAAATCCACTTGCCAAACTACAAATATTAGTTGTAATATGTCTGAAAAGCGTATGTTGCGTACCACAGCTATGCCTTTAGCATCACAAACAAAGCCACAATACTGGATCCCTATTGAAGTCTTACCCTATATCCATATTCTCCTGTTTGAAATCGAATCCGTTGCTATTCTTTAGCATTGTGTTGGACTGAGCCCTAGTTTTATTCAAATTTAGAGGGCGTGGTTATGACATCTGGTTGTTTGAGGATTCTATTTGATTTTCGTGTATAAACTCTAGGGCAGGCTAACATCATAAATATTCTTTACTGAGAATACAGCAAAAAAGAGGCTCACCTAACTTTAGAAAGCGAGAGGATCAAATACCAGTGCAAAACCTGCTTGGCCACTATTTACCACTAATATTTGTAGTTTGAAATCGAGTCAGGGACATCAACCAAAGATCAATTTATTCTAAAATAGTCATAGCGTTTTTTTGTGTACCTTAATAATACCCACAGCCGATTTCATTCAACTCCACTAAAGATATGTTTTAACCACCAATGCTGTGAGTGAACTTATTTTATCTCTATATTATTTTTCTCGCGGATCATATTTAAGCCGGGGAGGTTATCCCGTCAGTATCGCCCACTGTCGTGTACTTATCAAACCAGCTCCATTTCCAGGGCTCATCATGCCTTCTAATACCGAGAATAATCCCTGTAGCTTTTTTGCAGTTGGCTGCTTTGAAGTTTCCATTGAACGGGAAGTTTCCTTACTTGGTTTTTTATTTTGCCAGTAAGAAAAGAGAAGAGGACAAGAAAGACGACAGCATGGATCTCACATACCCTCATTGGAACAAAGAGTGGTGTCTGGGTGGGTCCTTATTCACAATCAATATTTCGGACAGTTATCGTAAAAGTGACTTCGAGATACCAGTTAGTCCTGCATCGCCTATAAAGAAACTCAAAGGACAGACAGAGAGATATATCCTTACATGTATTATCATCACATACGTTGAATTTAGATAAATATGGGAGAGGACCAACATCACGCGTCTTTTTCAAACTTTTCTACTGGATCCCGTGAGGAAGCACTTCAGCAAGTCATTGATAGCTACAAAGCTCTCACAGACGGGCAAGATAACTGGGTTTGTAACCTATCCAACGCCTCTTCTCTCATTTGGCATTCATACCGATCACTTCCACTGGATATAAACTGGGCTGGATTCTACGTTTTGGACCCAACAGATCCGTCGCAGCTCATTCTTGCACCATTCCAAGGAAAAGTCGCATGTCAGACTATTAAGATCGGAAAAGGTGTCTGTGGCACCGCTGCTTCTCAGATGGAAACACAGGTTGTCGGTGATGTTAAAAAGTTTCCAGGGCATATTGCATGTGATGGCGAGACAAAGAGTGAAATTGTTGTGCCGATAGTTGATGGTAACCGAGTCAGAGGTGTAATTGATATCGACTGCTTGAAACCTGAAGGATTCACTCAGGTAGATCGAATCTACCTAGAGAAGCTCGCTGATCTTATTGCCAAGACTAATAAGTGGGAATGAGGACTTTATTGAGTGCTCATTATGTGTGCTGGCGATCCACCTCACGTCTTAAGCATATGGGAGTCTTTTTATTATTTAGCATCCTTAGGAACGACAATAATATACAATAGAAGGGAAATCATATCTAAGCCATTGGCATTCCATATTCACACCAATGAAAATAGGGGATAGCCTTATTTGCCTGAGAGCAGGGTTTCTTATTTTGACAGCAATTTCAGATTTCCATCGATTCGCCATAGGAGCTGTAGTAACCCATCGAGGTAATCCATCGACTACTGGGTGCTAACACTCACAAAATTCTTCCATCTTTTAGAAGACTGCTTTGAGAATCGTAATTTGAAGGTATAAATGTACGTGATGATGTAGTTATTACAATATTATAGAGGATAATACCAAAACTTGAGGAGTCTCAAATTCAATGTAAGCCGCACATAGGGTCTTCTACAAGTAGCGTACAGATATTCTGTATTATTTAATAATGTACATATATAGAATCGCCTCTGTTGAACCTAAACGTCCTACCAAAGCGGAAGCCGTAATAAATTCAAAAATGAAGACGGAGCAACCAACGAGCCTGTGGGCATCTCAGTATGGAATCGAGAAAAGTCATAAGTTACGGGAACGTCAATAATAAAAAAGAGGAGACACCAAACCACATAAACCAAAGTATTCCCAAGGACATAAAACGACGAAAGATAAAGAGACAAGAAGAAAGAAAGAAGAAAGAGTCGATGTGCACACGCCAATGCACTCAGAATTGGCCCTGCTGACTGTTGATACCACCAAAGTATGTCTGGTACACAGCAGCCTGCTCAGGGTTCAGATAGCTGGCATTACCCTGGATGTTCTGCATGCCAGGCTGTTGTGGATATCCGGTAGCTTGAGCAGCCTGAGGGTTCTGTTGAACCTGTGGAACGGAAGCGGTAGGTGCTTGCGTTGGCTGGGGAGGCTGAGGGGCGTTGTTGGTTGGAGTAGGGGCATCATCGTCATCAGCAGACTCCTCTGGCGCATTCAAGCACGCCTGAATAAGGTTCTTTCCCTCTGGTTTTGTGACCAAAGGCTGAAGCTTAGGTGTGGTGAAGGTGTAGACGAGACCAGTTTCTGAGACAACAAGGAGTAGGACCTGAGTACCAGTGAGGACAGATAGCTCATAAGCCTTCTTCATGATACCAGCCTTTCTCTTGGAGAAAGTGATGTGGCGTCTGGACTTGTCTTGAATGAATCTGATCTCGATCTTTCTTCTCTCTCTGGTGGACTGCTTGCCATCGTCGTCATCATCAATGTCATCATTACCAGCAGAGTTACCAGACACCATGTTCTGGGAGTTGGCAACAAGCTCTTCTTGGCCTTCCTCAAGTTTCTGTTCAGATATTTCGGACATCTATCATGGTTGTTAGTAGCGAATCTCTTAAAAGGAAGACAACAGTTCACAAAGGTCTAAATACAGCAGGTATACTGTCAAACACTGAATGCTAAAGGATACAAGAGGTCACCCGTGAGAATCAACAGCCAAGAGCAGTCACCAATGCCCACAGGGTGTTGCCAATTGCAGCTAGTGACACCTTTCGGTTACAAAACCGTAGCGGCTATCCCCAACCAAGAACCGGTACACATCTACCACGCCCACCAACAACTCACCGATGTTCACACCGTCCCCTCTCTTTCTCTAAGAGTCTGAACTGGGATGAGCGTGTGTCTCTGTGATCCGGGTACTTGCTTGTATAAATCTAAGCTTGCGTAGCGCAAAACATCACCCTTAGAACCTCCAATAAGCACCTAGGTACGCGGTGGCGAACCCAGCAGTCAAACGAAGAGATTCAGGGGGCAAAACAAAACAAAGCACCCTCAATCCAGGAATTTCTCCCAATATTTTGATTCGTCCTGGCGTTGGCTCGGATGAATATCTTTGCGGTAAGCCTGATTCTTCCTTGTCCTCTCAGTCGTGGGATGTAACCGGGGTTGTGAAGCCATCTTGGACCTTGTTGTCCCAAAGGGGCAGTTGTCCTCTTTGAGAAGCCATTCGCCAAAAATGGTACAAGGCACACTTCAACAACACCCTCCGTAAGCCGCTGAAGCCGAATTTTCCCTATGAACAGAGTTGCTCTGTATGCATTGGTGCTTGTAGTAAGCTTTATATGCGATTGCTCCCCGTGTAGGGCGGGTGGTACTCACTTTTTTGCGCCGGTGTGTTAGCCTTGGTTGGTGTTTGTGTGTAGCTTTTGGCGGTGTTGATTGAAAACGGAAAAGGGCAAAATGTGGGAAAAACACTGGGTTTGGGAAAAATCTGGAACAAGCGCGATTGGCGCAATCGGCGCGATGGGGGTGTTGCCGTATTTGGACACTGGCGGTACCGCGGCCCGATGGGGCAATGAGCCGCGCCATTCGCGCGACTGGCGCGCCAATTGGGCGCGATATCGGTACGAACACTCTGACCAATCACCGGCCGTACCCGCCGGCTTGCCGTTCTGGGCCTCCTCTTATCACGCAACTGCCTAGCTAAACGTCGAAGAGAGATACGTAAGGATGCGTTTGTAGCCAAGGAGACGATGTGGTTGGTAGTTGTTTGTTTTAGAAGCGATATTGGGAGAAGAACCCGCTAGATTAGGGGAATTGCGAGGTGGTGGTGGGGAGGAGCCGATCGTCATCGCAGCCGGCTGGTGGTGTTGCGGAAGGCAGCCAGCCCTACGAGCCTTGATATCCACGTGCGTTCCAGAAAGGAAAAGAACTATGACTTATGAATAATGTATATATATATATATATATATATAGATAGATAGATATATTGTATGGTGTGTGGGTGTGGGTGTGGGTGTGTTATATAGGTGCACAGGTGTTCCGGTGGGCTGTACGACCGTAGAGGCTTCGATAGGTAGTATTGTTGCGTAGGCTTATAGCGCTATCGAAGCAATGGCGATAACGCGATGAAGAAGCTTTGGGTTCTACAATGGTAGAGTAAGATAGTCGCACCGATAAACAGGGTCAAATAGAAGAATAGAGAGATAGATTATGCTCAGTGATAAAGACCCGAAATCACTCAGATCCAGAGGCGGATAGTTATGTTTGAAGTAGGCGGTCACTCGGGTAACAAGGAACCACTTGCAGTAAGGCTCGCTCTGCACAGCACAAGGTAGATTGGAGTGGAAAAGGAGAACCAGCGGAAGACTGTGGACACTGAAGCGAGTGGGTTGAGATAAAAGTGAGTAACCACGGGCTATGGTAGCATGCTGGGGTAGGGATAAGACATGCTGGTCGCAGAGACATTAGGCATATAGATATCCGACCATGAACGTAGGCATCGAGACCTACATAGAAACAACAATTACCCGTCGTATACAGAGATAGAGAAAGAGAGACGTGGAATCCTATTAACAAGGAAGCCACCATATGAGATTAGAATAAGTCCAGAGTTAACACAAGAGGTAGATATATAAGGACACAGGGGGAAAAAGGTATCAACGAGATTCGAAGAAGCAAATGCACAACAATCGATTGGCTCGCACCGTTGAAACGCTCACAATACAGAAAGACACAGAAACCATCCATTCAAGTACAAACCGTTACGGATGGGGAGGTCAGTCAGCAGGAGTGACGTGAGAGGTTTCTTCCCTACGAGCAAGCTAGTAAACACGCAGAGGAAACAGGGCGCGGGCGGATATAAAAGATGCAACTTAGAACTGCTGCAAAGCAGCTTTTCTCTTAGAGATGGTCTTGGAGATCCAGATAGCAAAGATGGCAATGCCTATAAAGACGCGAGTGTTAGTGATGTGGTGGCAAAAAAGTACAAAGTGGAGAGCACGCGACGGTGTGTGCACCACGAGGCACCACGACGAGTCATCTGAGGAGGACTTCCCAGAGGGAAGAAAACACCTGTAGAGACGAGCCAAAAGGGAATCAAGTTCAAGAGTTACTTACCAACAAGGCCGACGAGGACAAAGACGAGGATGACACCTGGTGGAAGCATTGTGTACAGCTGGAAAACAAATGTTAGTGATGGATTCACACGGGCAGGGCGGGTTAGCGTTGGCGGCTGGCAGCTAGGAGGGTACACTGAAAAAGAGTACACAGAACAGGCACAAGCACACAAATAATCAATTAACCAACAAGTCAGTCAGTCAATCAATCAATCAATCAAATCAATCGCTTAAAAAAAACTCACTTGAAATGTTCTTCTTTTCAAAGCAAGCTTAGCGAAAAAGCGGAGGAGTACCGTTAGAAGCGAGAAGCGAATAGAAGCGAATAGAAAACGTTTTATACGGTCCCCCGATGAGAGAAGGGAAAGAGAAGAAGGGAGAAAGCCAAAATGCGGCGGGCGGAATCTCCCTGGGGCTGGCGCGGGAGGGTTCGATTCGGCAAAAGCGCTTCCCAAAACGGCTGTGCGACCCAAAACAAAAACACAAACAACATCCTTGGCCGCCTGCTGCTGGTAGGACTGGGTCCCGCCAAAATCACTCACAAGGCGGGCCGGTGGTTGTGGTGGTGGCAGAGTGGTAGTGGCAAGAGTAGGCAAGAGTAGGCAAGAGTAGGCAATATTTGAGATAGTGGATATTCGCTATGGACGTGGATGTAGATTCGGTGGTCGTGTTACTGTTGTTGGTGTTACCATATGCTGGGTATAGCGGTGGTAATGCTGTGGATTGTGGTGGATAATGGTGGCAGGCCTACGGTGCAGGACCAGCGCTAGGAGAGAAAGCAGTCCAGTGATCCTCCATTGAGCGCAGAGCAGCGCTGGTGCTGACCCACTGGCCCTGGTAGGCAATGACCGCCTCTGCCCGGAGGATGGCGGTGGTGTGGGGAGCGCGTGCCGGCAGGCAACGCACACCGCTGGGGGACTGGGCTGGGGGAGTGGACAGCTATCGAAAGCGCCTACCCGGCGGCGTGTACTGGCCGCCCGTCGCCTTCTGGCGCTGGGTTTCGGGTTTCGGGTCGCTCCCGGGGTTTCAGCCTAGGCCGTCTGCCTAGAGGTTTTGGCCCCCCCCCGCTTCTCATTGCTACCTACCTACGGCTACCGCCTACTGCCTGCCGCCAGCTAACCGCCCGCCTAAGCTTCCTTCCGTTCCGGAACCGCTGGTTTCTCCGGCCTCGGGTATACGAGTTTCGGGCTTAAGAGGATAAGAGGTTATGGATAGCGAGGCACAGGACTTCAGAACACTCCAGGAAGATAACACTAGCGCTTTAAGATACTGTATAAGGCGCCCATTAGTCACACCCACAACGCATCTTCCGCATTTACCTTTTACCAAAAGGAGATATGGAAGTGAAAAAAAGTGAAATGAGAGACCCAAGCCTAAACACCGACAGCCACTGGCCACAGTCGGCACGTACCTTCTTTGGGAAGTGCCCGGTGTAGAGGGTGCATTGCGGCTGCGCAAAATGGACAATTATACAGTGTGAAAAAAAGGAAATGAACAAACTGTGTACGACGGGGGACTGGCCATCCATCCCGGTCCAGCCTTACGATGTTTTCTGTTTTCTCTGTTCTTTCTCTGTTTTTTCTCTGTATTTTCTAGTGTTAGCAAATGTTTTACTGCTCCAATGGTTTCAGTGTGGTTGGACTGCCCAGCCAACAGGCCAAACACCACGACTGTGCGTGGCCCGACCGTACTGCGTCATATTTTTCGTGAAGGCCAGTCTCTGGGCAGGCGGTTATGGTGTTACCGGCTTCCACAAGGCGTTCCCCTGAGGCTTCACTGGAGCTGTTTGCGTGCCTAGCACTTGGCGCACGCGCCTAAATTACACACATTCGGTATCTCTGTGGGCCGTTCCCATGGCCGGTGTACGCTTCTGCGGCTGTGTTATGTGTTTATGTTTGTTTTTTATGTTTACCTTTATGTCGTGTTTATGTTTATATTTACACCTACACTATGTTCTCTTGGCTGATACCCAACCGCACTGTTTCGTCATGCTCCTTCATACTCCGTCGTCATACACTCACTTTTGCTGTGTTGTGTGGTTCTCGCTCGTTCTCACCCGTTCTGTCGCCTCAAAAAGTGGTTATGCGCCCTGCGCTCTTATCTCGTCGAACCGTTGTCGAACCGTCGGCCGAGCTCATCGGAGCTTCCACGGGGAGGCCAACTACGCTTGCCGTCCGTAGATGCTCGGCGGTACCGGAACTGCCGGAGATACGTGAGGTTAGGGTGAAGAGAACAACCAGAGAACTTCCCAGAAGCCCACCTAGAAGCCCACCTAGAAGTACTACTGCGTTTAAATAGCGGTGTATGCAGGTCGCTACATGGTGGACAACTAGTCAATTGGGGGTGTATCTGCGCATGGATACGTCCATATCTGGGGTGTGGGCGGTGTCTATATCTGCGTCCATATTGGTATGATATGATGATATCGTGTGTGATGATATCGGCGTGGCGATAAGGGTCTCCAGGCATAATCATGTAGAGTGCTACGATAATAGTCACTCATATTGTGAATGCGTACGTCTATATATATATATATATAATCATACATATAAACTTAGATGCACGGCAGATAAATCCTCCGTACTGAATGCTTTGCGACAAAATAAGTCCGTCTACTTCCAAAGAGGCCCACATACTTCTGTTCCGAAAACCCCATGTTCATTTTCAAAAGGCCATAATAACAGGTCAAGTCACGGTCTTCTCCACGGTAAATGTCCAGTCGCCCGTCTTAGAATCATAAGACA
Organism: Petasospora xishuangbannaensis; assembly: GCA_030585085.1. Taxonomy (NCBI): domain Eukaryota; kingdom Fungi; phylum Ascomycota; class Saccharomycetes; order Phaffomycetales; family Wickerhamomycetaceae; genus Petasospora; species Petasospora xishuangbannaensis. The sequence goes on along the minus strand of JAJMBV010000016.1, from coordinate 184,479 downwards.
CAAACTTTGTGCCTGGAATACCCTGTAATCTCAGCAAGTGTCTCTTGTAGAGAGCGTGCGAAGCATCCTTCACAGGCTTCCTTGTGTCTTTGGCGATTGGGAAACACCCCTCTAGTATGATTCGAGCTGGAGCGTTCAACCCTTCTCCAATTCTTGAAGGCTTAAGTGCATCATTTGGATAGACAACAAACGATTGCTTTAAGAAAATGATAATCTCTCCAGGAATAGACGCGAGAGAACTGATCGTTGTTAAGTCGACATCACCCAAGAACTCAATCTTTCCGTATCCCTTACGACCAATAGCCAAGCCAGACACCTTGCGTAGTTCCAGTAATGACATCTGCTCCAACTCATCTAAGCTTGGGGACATCCAGTACCCATCCTCATCAATGAAGGTATTATCTCCTTCTCTAACGGAAACAATGGCCTTCGATGTTTCCCTCAACAAAACGCTCTCGGGTATCTCTTCAGGAGCTTCATTCTCCTTGTTCATTTCAGGATATTCCTCGTTAGCTATCTCAACAGCCTTTCTAACAGGGGTTTCTAGTAAGTTTCTCTTCATGCCATTCAGAGCTAAATCCTGCAAGATAGCATCATCAGTAGCACCATTCAATAATATAGATTTTGGAGCCTCAATTAACTTGATATTCTTGGAATTCGGTGAGTCAGCTGGCGTTGGCTTTGGCTTAGCACCAAACGAGAACAACGGTTTAGCAGCCTTTTTATATGCACTACTCAAGTTTGGCTGTTTAACCTGGGCAACAACTGGCTTGGCGAGAGGCTCGAAAGGTGGGTTGACATTGACTGCGACATTAGCTGAACCACCATTGAACAATGGATTGTTGCCGTAAGGGTTCTGATCAATTGTAGCAATCAGTTGATACGACTGTTGGCCATTCTGAGCTTGTTGCTGTTGTGCTCCAAACAAATTTCCGCCTTGAAACTGTGGCTGCTGAGTCTGAGACTGGCCAAAAAGTCCACCCGTTGTCGCTGTGGTTGCACCCAAAGAGCCTCCTAAAAGACTATTACTTTGTTGATTGGTGCCTCCAAATAGTCCTCCAGTAGACGACGGCTGTTGTGTAGCAGTATTACCAAAGAGGCCGCCGCCAGTAGTTGTGTTGCCAGCTCCGAATCCAGAAGTGCCTGCTGGTTTGTTACCAAAGAGTCCGCCTCCAGAACCAAGTGTGGCTGTAGCAGATGAGGCGTTGTTGTTTCCAAAGAGACCACCAGTAGATGTGTTATTGGCTCCGAAACCTGTGGGGGCCGCTGGTTTCGCACCAAATAGTCCGCCAGATGTGTTGTTGTTTGCGGTATTGCCAAAGAGACCACCAGACGTAGTGGCGGAGGTGTTGTTACCAAACAAGCCACCAGAGGTGTTGTTATTCGTGTTGCCGAAAAGGCCACCAGAGGTGTTCGCAGTAGTGTTGTTATTACCAAACAAACCACCAGATGCACTGTTGTTGTTATTGTTTGTGGTGTTTCCAAAGAGGCCACCAGACGTATTGGCAGTCGAGTTGTTAGTGCCAAACAAACTAGAATTGTTATTGTTATTCATGCTTCCAAAGATACCACCACTAGCAGCTGGCTTAGCACCGAACACATTTGTGGTGTTGTTATTTGACGGTGTTGAAGGGTTGCCAAACAGTCCACCAGATGTAGCATTCCCGGTATTACTATTCTGACCAAAGAGGCCACCTCCGGTATTTGTGTTATTGTTGTTGGCACCAAATCCAAAACCTGTAGATGTGGCATTGTTGGTAGTATTGGTAGTGTTGGAAGCGCCAAATCCAAATGCAGGCTTTGCTTGGTTATTGTTGGCACCGAATGGACTAGACGAGGAAGCACCGAACCCACTTGCATTGTTGTTATTATTGTTTTGGCCAAATAGACCCCCGCCAGCGTTTCCAGACGCACCAAATGCACTTCCCGTATTGTTGCTCTGACCAAAGAGACCAGTGGATGTGTTATTAGTGTTTGTAGCACCGAATAATGAAGTGTTGTTGTTGTTGTTGTTGTTGTTGTTGTTGTTGTTGTTGTTGCTGCTGCTGGATCCAAACAGACCTCCTGCTGTGTTGTTGGTGGCCCCAAATGGGGATGTGGAGTTGGTTTGACCGTTGTTTCCAAAGAGACCACCACTGGTAGAAGTAGTACCAAAAGTAGAAGGTTTAGAAGCACCAAAGTTCAAGCCGAAGCCAGATGAAGCGCTGTTAGTGGTTCCGAAACCGCCGGTCGCTGTGTTGGGGTTACTGTTATTGTTCCCAAAGAGACCTCCTGAAGTATTGTTTGAACCAAACGTAGATCCGAATCCAGACGAGGCGTTGTTGTTCGTGGATCCAAACAAACCTCCAGAAGTGTTAGTGTTGGAAGCACCGAACCCTGTACCGAACCCGGAAGTATTAGTGGTGGTGGTGGTGGTGTTGTTGTTTGTGCCAAAAGGTGAAGTGGTGGCACCGAAGCCTGTGGACTGTTGGCTAGATCCGTATCTTCTGCCCTGCTCATAGTCTACCATTCTTAGTTCTTCAAAAGAGTAATTCTTGTACTCAGGCATCGATGAAATGTTCTCGTAGACATTCTGCCCCGATGACGCAGCATCTTTTTCCGTGAAAGGTTCAAATGGCTTGATAGCAGTTCCCTGGTTTTGTGTGCCGGCAGTTGCTCCAAAAGCCGTACTACTGGCACCAAAGGGAGAATTTCCCTGAGTCTGTGTAGCAGTACCAAAGCCTGTTGTAGTGGGTTTTGAGCCAAACAGGCCGCCAGAGGTAGCGTTGTTGGTAGCTCCGAACGCAGATCCGAAACCGCCTGCAGTGTTGTTGTTTGTGGTTCCGAATGGAGACGTTGAAGAAGTGTTTGAAGCTCCAAATACACCTCCGGTAGGCTTACTTCCAAATGCACCAGTAGCAGAGCCTCCAAAGGCTGAAGTATTATTGTTCGTGCCGCCACCACCAAAGATGCTGCTTGACTGTTGCGGAGAAGAGGTCGCGCCGAACCCCGTGGATCCGCCAGACCCAAAAGCACTCCCAGTATTGCTTCCAAAACCTCCGAACCCGCTCGTCGTATTAGATCGTCCAAACATCGTGCTCAATTGCCCCCACGGCTTGATGATGTGGTAATTCTGAGTGCTTAGTGAGGCCTCAGAAAGGGCCCTGTTTTGATGTTGGTCTTTTTTTCTGAGATCAGCCAAAACAGGTAATATCCGACCCACACGTGATTTCACTGCGCTGCACATACATTTTCGCACAACTTCCGGGGGCTCGGGACGCGTCGCTTTCAATACAGACGCGTCTTCATCTTTCAGCTTCTGTGGTGATGGTGTGGGAGTCCGAGGAACTGGAACTGAAATTGTCAAATCATGGGGATTAAAGGTATGTCGGTGTAGTGGTGGTAGAATTGAGGCGCTCCGAAACGACAAAACTAACGGAATCTTAGGACTCAACAAGCTCCTTATGGAGAACGCTCCTCTGGCTTCCAAGTCATCGGACATTAAGTCGTTCTTTGGAAGAAAAGTAGCAATTGATGCCTCCATGTGCTTGTACCAGTTCCTTATTGCGGTGAGACAGCAAGACGGTCAGCAGTTGACAAATGAAGATGGAGAAACTACGTCGCATCTAATGGGGATGTTTTACCGGACGCTTCGAATGGTGGACCACTCCATTAAGCCCGTGTACGTGTTTGATGGTAAGCCACCGGTCCTTAAAGGAGGCGAGTTGGAAAAGCGTCTAGCTCGCCGTGAAGAGGCCACAAAGGCTGCTGAGGCTCTTAAGGAGACTGGAACTGCAGAGGAGATTGCGAAGTTTGAAAGAAGAACCGTCAGGGTCACGAGAGAACAAAACGAAGAGGCTAAGAAACTTCTGGGTTTGATGGGGATTCCATATGTCAATGCACCCTGTGAAGCTGAGGCACAGTGTGCTGAGCTGGCGAAGGAAGGAAAGGTTTATGCTGCTGCGTCAGAAGATATGGACACTTTGTGCTATAAGACGCCGTTCTTGCTTCGCCATCTGACGTTTTCCGAACAGAGAAAGGAACCGATCCAGGAGATCGACATCAACAAAGTTCTCGAAGCTTTGGATATGGACCAGAAACAGTTTGTGGATCTTGGAATTATGCTAGGGTGCGATTACTGCGAAACTATCAGAGGAATTGGGCCCGTGACTGCGCTGAAACTAATCAAAGAACATGGTTCTATCGAAGGAGTACTGGAACATATCCGGAACACACCCGACTCTAAGTACAAGGTGCCCGAGGAATGGCCTTATGAAGGTGCAAGAGAGCTTTTTTTGAACCCAGAAGTTGTTTCAGGGAGCGAGGTTGAGTTGAAGTGGACCGAGCCGGATGAGCGGGGTTTGCTCAAGTTCATGGTGGAGGAGAAAGGATTCTCAGAAGAGCGCATAAAGAGCGGAATTGCAAGACTCAAGAAAGGTTTGAAAACCGGCTCCCAGGGCAGATTGGATGGATTCTTTACTGTAAGACCTAAGTCTGCGGCTGAGCTTGCAGCATCTAAGAAGAAAAGACTCGCAGTAGAAGCTGCGAAGAAGAACTCCAAGAAAACGAAGAAAAGGTGAGTGCCTCCATAACTACAATTGCCCCAGTGACACTCCAATTCAACGTGCATAGGAACTCTATAGTGTAATATACCATATTTCGTGGGCTCTTAATTCTTGTACTTATAGTTAGAACTTTCGATCTAACTTGTGTGTATGAGTTTTACTCCATTCTCTCCATTGAATGGCATCCCAATAACGGTTGGAACGTAGGCTACCATTTCGTCAAATAGAAGACTATTTTGTTCCAGTTCTGGATATCGTAGCATGAGACGGTTCTTCATCGAAGAATAAACAAACATTCGGTGTTTATTTTTTTGGTGGTGATGATGAAGGCAGTGAAACGGAGAAGTCTCCGAGACGCGAACGAACAAGTCGAAAACTGGTGAGGGAAGCTCATCCCCACGAACAGCAACAGGCAACTATCTAGGCTAATACGCTACACATAACTCAATATGCCTCCGTAAGTACTTTTTCAGGTGCTCCTATTTATACACAGTCCACTGACATCTCCCAGAAAAAAGATCACAAGTTTCAAGTACCAGAAAGTAAGCGGCCTGAAGCACAGGTTCGGAGCGCACGTAGGCACTACAGGTGGTAGGTGGTATTCAACGGAGAATCTTCACAACAAATAATTACTGACATATACGCGATAGGTGTTTCAAATGCTGTGCTGAATGCCAGAAATATTGGGTAAGTGTTTTGTTCTCATTTCATAGAAAGTGGTTATTTAGTGTTCGAGGACGAGGTTACTGACCATATCAACAGTGCGAACGCGTTTGCGCTATTCCTCAAGAGTCCTCGTAGATGGGAGTCGCCAAAGATTACCAGCCAAGAGGAATCGGAGTTCAAGAGCCTGTGTGAGCTCCATGGCTATGACCCGAAGACGTAAGTGTTCTTCTCCTTAGTGGATGTGCGTTGATTGCGTCTCGTACTAACCTATTCCAGCGATATCCTACCGCATGGGTCCTACTTCATCAATCTCGCCAACCCCGACCAGGAGAAGGAACAGAAGGCATACGGAGGTTTCATCGACGACTTACAGAGATGTGAACAACTTGGCATTGGTCTTTACAACTTCCACCCAGGGTCAAGTCTCGACGGTGACCACAGTGAGGCCCTTGCCCGGCTCGCAAAGAACATCAACAGGGCCATTGAAGAGACAACTACGGTAAAGATCGTCATTGAGAACATGGCTGGACACGGTAATCTCATTGGGTCGAATCTCAAGGACTTGAAGGAAGTGATTGAGATGATTGATAGAAAAGACCGTGTTGGTGTCTGTCTTGATACTTGCCATGGTTTTGCGGCAGGGTACGATATCAGGTCTGAGGAACTATTCAATAAGTTCCTAGACGAATTTGATTCCGTTGTGGGCTCGGAGTACCTGTCGGCTATCCATCTGAACGACTCGAAAGCCCCACTGGGGGCTAACAGAGATCTCCATCAGAGACTCGGGTATGGGTTCCTGGGTCTCGAGGTATTCCGAGTCATTGCTAATCATCCACGCCTCGAAGGCATACCTATCGTTCTAGAGACTCCAAACGATAACGACGATTCGATTTGGGGCGAAGAAATAAAACTGTTGGAGTGGATGACCGGTCGTGGAGTGGATGATAAAGAGGTCATCGAGAAGGCTGCTGACCTGTCGAAGAAAGGAGCAAAGGAAAGAAAAGAGCAGCTTGATAAGTACGAGAAGAAGCAGGAAACAAAGAAACGTAAAGACTCAAAAGCTATTGGTGGTATTAAAAAAAAGTCAAAGAAGTAACACTGTATTAGAAGTTTCATTAATGTATTTATTAGTGCTATTTGTACATAGAGTTAGGTCATACGGGTAACGAACTTATCAGGGATCTTCTCATCAAGGATATTGTTCATGCCCTCTTCATCACCACAGGGAATATCACGTAGTAACTCGTCATATATGCTGAGGAAGTCTCTCCAGGATGTTTCAAGGACCTGGACTCCGTTTGGGTAAGCAGGATTGGCTTTCCCCCAGTAGATTACCTGTCCATATGATCCCTTTGGACCTGGCGCAAGGTCGACAGCAATTCCGTTCCCCGAACCATCAGAAGCTAGTGTGATCCAGTGATTAGAATCCATGACGGAACCGTTAGTGAACCCTTCTGGAGTAGAACCAAAAGTTCCTTCTCTATTCTCAGAGTGCTCATTTCCCGCCTCATACTCCTTGAGGATTTCTTTCACTGGTAAAAGAGTAAACCCAGAAATCATCCCTGGTGGCATGAAACATACTTCCTGACCATTACTCTGAGCAATCTGTAGCTGCTCAATCACCTCCTGGGGCAGTGCACTGAGATTGGGTAACAACGACATGTCTTGACCATCAGCAAAGAGCAAGTACTCGACAACATCATCGGGAAGAATGCTGATATCTGTTTGTGCCACCAGCATGTCAATCGTATCATGTGATGCCCCATTATTCAACGGTGATGAAGAGAACTCTGAAGGGAACTTTTCCTTCATTTGGGATTCAATAGAAGAGAGAATGCTCTCCATGGACTTTCTGCCCGATGAGGTCGACATAGTAAAAGCCGGTAACGTTCTATATAGTTAGTTAGCAAGACAAAGAATATGTGAAATGAGTGCTAATGGCTCCACAAGTACAGTTCCGAACAAGTTGATATCGAAATACAGTTTAGCCATGGAGTATTAGTGAGCGAAGAGATGTGGTAACTTTTCATGGTGAGGCGCGACCCACCCTTTCATCGTCTTAGGGAAGAACAGAGCACTTGACTCCAAAGGAGCACTTGTGGGGAGACCGACTTTCCTTGTTTAAGACAATAAATGTTATGGTAGGTAATACATGATCAAAGATATTTATCTTCTGCTTTAATAGGGAATTCCTCTTGGGAAGTTGAAGTCAGTACCATAGATGCGAAAACCTGCGGCCTCTTGGAATTTGGCTCAACACTCTACAATCTTGTTGGCCAGTACATTAGTCGTTTCTGTTTGTTCGTAAAGAATATAAAAGAGGTTGCCATTTCGTTTAAGAATGATCGGAACTCTTTATTTTTGTCTAGGAATAACTCCTGTGCCTGCCAAGTCTAGCGGAGAAACAAGGAATGCCGTCCGTCTGACAGCTACAACTATTAATGGGAGAAAATTTGCCTGCAGCAATTTCAACTCAACGGAATGGAGGTATGAAACAAATACAGGTCAGGTCAGTCAAGAAATGGGCGGGAATATCTAAAATAAACATCTATCAGCGATTTCTACTTTGGGGAAAACAAGTAAAAGCAAAAAAATCAACATTTGTGTGTTTTATCTGTTAGTGTATGTGTGTGTAAGTTACGGACAAATAGATCAGCCTCGGACCAACGACTGCCATACCCTAATCATGTCATCTCTTCATAAGCATAATAATAATAAACGGGAAGCAACAGAAAACAATCAAGCGCAAACAATAACATTACCAGCACTGCTAAAATCACGTGTGCCTTCCATGCCATTGATCCTTAAGCTGATATTTACAAAGAAATCAATCAGCTGTGATCTCTTTTTGAAATTTAATACTGAGCCATTGGCATTGCCAACCCAAATTCTTAGGATAGCAGAGATTTCCTCAATCTTGAAGGTGACATCTCTGTCATCTGCATAGAGCTGTGGATCACTAATCATTGAAAGAACAATGATAAAGAGAGACGTGAATCCCAGTAAGTTAAATGATGTCAGAGCAGCAGGGTCGATCTTAAAAAACCACTTCTTCGCAGAATCGAAGTCTCTTTTCTCAAAGACCAAATTCTGAATGATTGAGGAATAGAGAACAAGAATATCATCCTGCTTGACAGCAGAAGTTTCAGACGATTCAAGCACGTTCTTAAACTTTTCAATCTGCTCTTCATCTGGCTTGAACAATGTAGTAATCTCAACATTATAGTCATCAGTCTCAGGGACAAGTGTACCCTCAATCTCTGGAATTGATTTATCAGTGGACACAGTGTCACTCATAAACTTTCTTAGAAACATATTAGTTCTGGACTCGTTGATCATGCGGTATAGGATGGAAACAACAGAGTAATCCTCATCAGATATTTCGTCATCTTCCGACTTCAAAAGGGTAACGTTATAACTGGAGAACTTGGTTATATAGTCCTCATTGTGAACTGTCTGAGAGTTGTCTAGCGATAGAATAGTCTTCATGTTCTTAGCCTCCCAAGTAGTGGTGTCGAACTGAACTGATTTCAAGTGTGTCCACAAGTGGCTAATATAAAAGTCAACAATACTCTTTGCCAGAACGTGGGCGTGAGAGTAACGAATCTTAAGCATGATACATCTGAACATAGCAGACTTGACGTAGTCTGTATTACTGTGACCACGTTTAAGGAAGAATGTTGATAATACTGAAGCAGACGACAGGTTTCTGACATCATCATAGAGTTCTGTCGAAATGAAATCGGTATGTTTCTTTTCTGTTTTGCTCTTGGAGCAGAAAAGAGAAGGGAAGATAAAGTTCAAGATCACAGCAAATACGAAGCCAATCTTGAGTAAGAGGATTAGAGGTTTACTCATGACTTCGAGGCCAGCAGCATCGTAGCTGAATACAGGAAGAGAGAAAAGCCCTCTAGTGTCATTTAGGTCATCGGTCAGACCGGAGCCTACCATGCATGCCAATCCACCTAGAAGTACCTTGTTACCAAGGGACATTCCACGCTGGGCTTCGGTAGTACCCGAGTATGAGCTGACAGAGCTGCCAGGTGTGATTTGGCCACTGTATATTCTGGCCTTTAGCTGATCATTCTCTTTCTTCAGGCTTTCATTCTTGCTTTCCAAATGCTTGATATACTCAGTAGCCTTGGAAAGGATAGTTGCCTTGTTGAGCTTCTTGGCCGGTTGTAGCCCATCAAGATCGTCCTCATCGTCTCCAGACTCAACAAGAACCCTAAGCGCAGGGACGGAGTCTCTGAGCGCCTTTATCTTGTCGTTAATGTTGGTTCTATATCTCTTCTCAATCATGTTGTGTGATGACTTCTCTTTCTTGATGCCCCTCTTTGAGATGGAGCTTCCCTGTGGTACAGCATCGGCAAGTCTCATGAACCTGGAGGAAGGGTTTGGTGCAGGGTGCAATCCTGCAGCTGGAGATGCCGATGATGACACATCGGAGATGGACTCTTGTTTAATGAGGCTCGTTCCCGAAGTGATGGTGGTATTAGCGTTACTCGAGTTGTTATTGCTATTAGAGCCATTGCCATTGGTAACATTTGAGCCTGCGGCAGCAGCAGTTGTGTAGTTTGGGTTGAAGTCGAGGTCAGGGAATCCCGAATCCATCTTCTGAAGGTCGTGGGGCGAGGCATCCGAAGACGTTGAAGTGTACTCTGGAGACAGCACGAATTTCGCATTCTGGAGGTGTTGTACTTGCGGCTGTGGTTGTGGCTGGTAGTCCTGTGGGTAGAATGTGTTGAAGCCAATCTCTTCGTCGTCTCTGGAGAGGGTGGTGGACAGTGAAGGATTGTGCTGGAGGTCCTTGTCAGCGAAGGACGCCAGCAGGGCGTCGTAGTCGTCAAACGCGTACGTCATTGGTGAGAGGTAGGGACTTGTGAAAGGTTGTGAACTCGGGGAGGTGAAAGTGAACTTGTGGAAGTCTAGGCTTGTTAAAGGTTGTAAGTGGCGAAAGCAAGAATTGAAAGGTTGAAGGAGTAGTTGAAGGCTGAGGCGGTAAAACGGTTAAGTCAAGAGTGATGTAACGGAAAAAGGGCCAAACCGGAAAAAAAAGGTGGGAAAATCCAACAGGTTCGCTTAAAAAAAACAGAAGCTAAACAATGGTTTAATCCAGTAAACAGTCTGAGCCGGATAGTCACAGGAAACTGAACAGATGGGTGGTGTTGATTGTAAAAAGGTAGCTAATCACAGGCGTCGCAACACTTGAAAGAGGACCCAGTTGAAGGAAGCAAGCGCGTCCGAAGCAGAAGGGGGCGATTTCCAGCGGGTATGGACGTGAATCAGAAATAGCGGATCCCACAAGTTTTGAACCCTTTTCCCAAAGCACAGTCATCGCCTCTCAAAGCCTTTTCGTATACCCACACACCGGCCGCTGCCTTTCTCGTTTGTACCCGCAAGGCCGCTCGTCATTATCGTACGACTTTGGAAGGCTCTAGAAGCCCGGGCCAAAGCGACAGAGGCCCAGAAACAAGAAACAAGAAACAAGAGCAAAAATCAGGCGACTTTGTGCGTGTGTATACCGCCCGCGAAACTCGGCAAGATTGCGTCCTAAAACTCAGGTACCGGGCGTTGCGTCGTCTTTAGGCAGCGCACGGAGCGATGTGTGATTAGGCGTGCGGTGATTGGTGAGCGGCGAGGACCGGGAGGCTTAATTCATGTGTCTTTTAGTGTGCGCCGCTGTAGGCGGTAAACAGTAGGAAGCACTGGGAAGCACTGGGAAGCAGCGGGAAGCAGCGGGAAGCACGGTGGGTAAGCTGGGTAAACACATACGCCTACTGGCCCGTCTGGCTGGTTGTAAGGCGCAGAAGCAGGGCATCGGGCTTTCTTTTTTTTCCTTCTTTTCTTTTGTAGCTTCGTTTGAGCTGCTTTAGGGGGACCAGCGGGATGGTTACCATGGTGCATTGCTCGTTTAGGAGGGGAGTTGTGGTAGTAGTGGTTGCTGGTTGCAGTAGTTGGTTTGGTGCTGAAGTAGGCGTCCGTTCCGTAGCGAGGGAGTACTGCGCACAACTAAGTTATCTAGAAGTGTTTGCAACAGCCAGGGGGCACAGCGGGAACAGTGTGAGAACAGAGTGACCAAACACAGTGGCCAAACACAGTGGCCAAACACAGTGTCCAAACTCAGTGGCCACACCAACAGGAACCGGATGAGGTTGGGTCGGTGGAGATGGGAGGGATGACTCGGACGCGGGAATTAGATGGGATATGGAGTATGTCCCATGGGTGATGAGTGATGGAATATGGGACAAGCAAATATGGGTAATGGAGTAGGACTTACCATATGGATAGGGGATATGGGGTCCAATACGGGACCACTTATCCAGGGACAGAGTAGGGGATGGAGGGTCATTTGGGCTGAGAACATTTATCCGGGGAGTTGCGGATTCTGTGTGACTTGACTACAACTGGGCCCCAGCGTGCGTGTCAAGCGCACTAGAGCTTGTTTAGTTTTAATTTATGCTACTCTGTTATTATCTCTGTTATTATTATCTGCTATTCCTTGCCTTTATTATGTCATTACGTTATTATGTTCATATGTTTCGGCTATATTATGTTCTCATGCTACTCCTTGATTATCATATTATCTGGCTCCTGCGGCCTCCGTTAATATCCATAACTCCCCCCCCCTACAACATTACATCTCTTCGTTACTATGCAACAACTAATCTTGCTGTTCTCTTTCCATAGTAATCTTCGTATTCTCCCTCTGTACCGTTGGCGATGTGCGCTTCTTGTCGCTGTGGCCTTCTGCGTTATCCATCTATGTAGTTCTCCGTCATTTGCATCCTTTTGCGTTACTTGGCGTCTGTTTGCGTTTTGTGCTTTCTGTGTCATTCAATCTGTTTGTTCTTGTGCATTCTCCATTTATTGTGTGTGTCTCTCTCTCTGGTTGGGTCCTTGCAGCTTCTCCCCCTTTCTGCTGACCGCTTTCCTGCCAGTTTATCCCCCTCCATCCCCCTGTACACACCTGTCTACGTTTCGACCGGCTTTTGCGTCTGTCTTCCTCGTTATCCTACCTGAAACAGAGTCTGCTCGGTTTACTTTTTTCTGTTATTATTTAGCAGAAATAGCGTGCATCCCTGAATCTTGAAACACCATTTCCTGCGTCCATATTTTTCCCTCTAGTTTCGCTTGGCCCCTTTTTAGGTGTTGTTTCAGGAAATGCGACACTATTCTCAAAGCCACCTATTCACTGGGGTGCATTCCCTGTGTGAGAGAAAAAACTTGGCTCGGTGACGACCATACGAATGACCTCAGCCCTGTGTTCTGAATCCAGAGCTTTGGGACCCTGCGCTCTAACTAGAGCCCAGACCTGACCAATATTGGCCTTGGATTACAATCAATGCTTATAGTCACTGTGGACCCCCATCCCACTCGCTGGAGTGGCTCCCCTTCTGAACAGCATACAGTCCAAAAGCTTGGAAGCGTTAATTTCTTAACCTCCTATTTCCGACCTCTTACCCTGTGAGGAAACCGGTACGTTTAAAGGAGTAGGTTTGAAGTAGTTCATAAGCCATGTCGACATTCAGGCGCTTAAAAAGACATACATTCGTAGATTTAAGTCGTGCCCTTCTGTCTGCCACTGCCCTGACTACAGGGTAGTGTAAGATTAAGGAATGCTGTTTTAGCTCAGTTGGGAGAGCGTATGACTGAAGTTCATAAGGTCCTGTGTTCGATCCACAGAAATAGCACTTTTTTTCCTTTTCTCAATCAAGAGGATCGTGCCCTTAACAGGCTGGCCATGATACCTGTATCACTAAAACTAATAAGACAATCAGGAGAACCTTTCTAGCGATGTATTAGGTATAGTTACTAGCCACGGAGATCCTGAATTTATAAATACATATGAAAGAACCACAACTTTGTTATGGTACCACCTTCTCAAAGCTAACTACCATTTGCTGCTTGCACCTCAGTTGAGCTCTCCTTGGTTTTTGGAATATCCGGAGTATCGTCGTTCTCATTCTTCGGCTGTTCTTCAATATCATCAAATGTCCAGCCATTTTCGACCTCAATATCCATCTGGAACCATTCATGAACAATATTCACTATCCGCTTCCTTATTTTTTGCAGCTGTTTAGAGTCCATGTCCGGTCTCCTGAGGATATTGAAAAGAACTTTATGTAGATTAGTTTTGTTCACCAGAGCAACTTCAACATGGTCAAGTTTCTCCAAAGCGTCCAGTGTGGTCTTCGCAGACTCCATGTCATCAATTACGGGGCCGGCCAATAATGTTTTCTGTAATGATATTTTGGCCTTCTTTAGTAGCGGGATTCTCTTTCTTATAGAGTCAGAAATAGCTTTGATATTCGGGAACTCTGTGCAAACTGGTTCTTCATTTGGATCAGCATTGGCATCCCATTCCTCATCGGAGGAAGTATCCGGCTCAAGGTTTAGAACTTTAGACCGCCGCTTCTTCGTATTCTTTCCCTTTGACTTAGATGCTGGCTTTGGTTTCTTTGCCGTTCCATTAGATGACGCAGCTCTCTTTCTTTTGGCAGGCGCAGCGGCACTTCTCGTGCTTTTTCTTTTTGGAGCCTGAATTACCAGATCATCCACGTCCTCAGCAACATCACTACTTATGTCATCATCATCGTCATCATCGTCATCCTCCTCACCGGAAAAGCCATCGTCTTTGAAGTCAGAGTCATCCGCTTCATTATCAATGTCCAATGGCTTGCCATCACTGCCATACTCAATGAACTCTTCAACATCAGGAGGATCTAATGCCATTTCGTACGCTTTCTTTATCATCTTCTTGGATTTTGTGGATTGGAGAAACTTCTTGATTAAATCCTTGGTTAGCAATGATATATCATTTGAAGTGGCCCACATGAAGGTGTCATCTCTCAGAAACCTAACACACCAGAGACGCGACAGAGCTACATCATCTGTTGATGAGGTCTTCAGACCGGGTTTTCGTTTCCCACGTTGAGTGGATGAACGGCTCGGGTTCTTCGGTCTTGACGCTCGGACTTTTTCAGGAATGAGGTCATCTGGAATAACAATAGCAGGCCATGGTGGAAACGACTTGAGCTTCGCAAGAACGATTGTTCCTGGAGGATACGTTCCGTAGTCCTCGTCAGCAGATGCTGGCGGCCCAAAAAAAGGCTCTTCAGCCTCAAGTGAGGCCAAACTAGACTTCTTAACCATCTTGTGGTTCGTAATTGACTCTGCTAATGATAGGGATGGGAGTGTGTACTGGTTGACGCTGACACAGCTGCGAGTGAGTGTTCTGTATTGATTGACGCAGAACCCAACTTTGAAAACGCGAACGTATAATTCTTTCTGGATTTGCGCTGGATAAGATATGTGGTGTCTGGGTGTTTCTGTTTTTATGTCAAGCCGGGATACTAGAAAAATAAATTTAATTCGATTACTGGCTTTATCAAAGTCTTGATCCTTCCTGTAGAGTAGGGGAAATCGAATACGTTTGATCTCTCTTATTCTTTTGTTGCTTATCAACCTAAATTTTCAAAAACAGAAAACACCCGGACACTCGACCCATCTGATGTCCGGTTGTCTCTAATTATCCTAATATCCGATGTGCTAAATGGAAGCCGTAAAAATTTAGATTCTTATTTAGTTGACAAAACAGAAGGATAGTTAACTTGAGTCTGCCCAACGCTGAATCCTTTAGTGAAAAAAGTTTTATGAAAAAAAAGCGAATCTTTAGTATTAATTACAGAATCTCAATTGAAGTAATGATTCGTGTTTATTCAGTGCTCAGTTATTGAATTAGTCTCCAAAAATAGAAAAGAAACAAAAAAAATCTGAGAGCTTCATTGAACAAAATTATATATCTAGAAAGATTATTACATGAACTCATTTTGAGCTAAGTTTTGCAAAGTGTTTTTTTCTTGAGGCATTGCGGACAGCCAAACACTCACATTTGGTTTCCGTAGTTTCATATTACAAAGAAAAGAAACAAACCGCAGTAAGTTTAATTCATATATTCTATAATAATCATAAGTGATAGGAATATGCTAGAAGCGTAATAATTTATCCTCTGTATGCAAAAGAGTCCAATGTTAGGTTACGGGAAAGCCCATTCTTGGTCTTGATGGTAGTGACATCCGAACGATATCCTTTCTTAGGTGATTGTCGACGAGATTGCTCGATTGTTTTGTTTGCATCGACCGGTTCAAGGGGAGATCGCTTGTTCAGTAAGACTGGCCGTTTAGATATAGAAGAGGAAGTGCCTGTGGTGCTGATGGTGCGAAATCCGAAACGTTCGAATAAACCCTTCTTGATGCTTGGAGCAGCACATGGATTAAGCAAAGGCCTTTCTTTAGTAGTACGTTCCAGTGGATCTTCGATTCCGATTTTGGGGGTCGATCTGTGAATCACTCTTTCGCTGGCTTTCAGGGAGCCAATGACCGTCTCTAGCTCTTCATGGGCGCACCGCTTTCCGAGACTGGAGGTTTTCGACACCATTGATTGCTGTGAGCTTACCAAAACAGGCGATACATCCAGCTGTGAGGAACCGGGTTCGAGTCCATTGTTATCATCAGGATCCGACAACTCAAAGTCACTAGAGTTCAAACCATGATCTTGAGTTGATATTTCCGACAAAGGTTCATTCTCAGTCTTGGTCATTAATGATAAGTTTTCAGTCCCGTATTTCGTGTTTGCAGAGAAGAATTTGCTGCTTGTCAAAATAAATTTAGACTCGACAGGGCTGAATAATCTGCGCCGCTTAGACGTTGGTGAGAGTTTTACCCCTGATTGAGTTGAGAGTGGCAAAACAGCGGATTGACTTCGATTTGGCGACTTCTGACCAAAGAAGGCATCAATACTTCGTAGTTTATGCTTCGCAATGGCTCGAACAGGGACCGTTGCAGCTCTCCGATGCATCACACTAAGGTTTGGCATCGAGATGGTCTTCTTGGCTGGCTCATACGCTGAAGGTTGCGATTGGAGTAAGATTGATGCTTCTCTTGAGAGCAATGGCTTTTTAGTTATAGGATCAACTTCAGCACGTGCAATCTTTCTGTGAATATCCATTTCAAACAAAGGACCCATGCATTCGCTAAGATGCTCATGGAAAATGATATGTTCAGGAATATCATTCAAGGTCTTCATTTCATTGATCAGAGGATCAAATACTCTCTGGAATTGGAAAGAGAGGTTAGCCTTTTCGTACTCAAGCTCAAACCCTTCCGGAACCTTAAATTTCCCTTCAAGCCTCAAATTCATCAAACACTTTTGCATAGTACCCATTTTCTTAACAAGTTTAAATGCCTTCACAATACCAATTCCCGGGATTCCATCTGTGTAGTCGCAGCCACTCAAACATGCAACCATCCGGAGTTGAGAGTCGCTCAACAATCCCACAGGAACAACACGACAGTTCTTGAAGTTCTCCCGTCTTATGCAGATACACTCCCCAGTATCATTGAGCTTTGTCAAGAGAGCCTTAGCACCGAAAACCAAAAGGTCAGAATCTTCACTAATGATACCGTCCACCAGTCCAAGTTTCTCGAGGTATACCATTTGTGCATCTGCTTCATAAGGAGCAACAATATATTTGATACCTTGTTGATCCAAATTCTCGATGACCGCTTTAGCCATCTGTGGAGTCACATCAACGCTCTGGAGGATATATTTCTGTGCAGCTTTCTTGTCACCTTTTGCAAGCAGTTTCGTGGCCATCTCTTTCTTCTGCAGCCTATTCTTTTCCCTCTCAACTTCAGTATTGCCTTT
This sequence comes from Petasospora xishuangbannaensis, assembly GCA_030585085.1. NCBI lineage: Eukaryota > Fungi > Ascomycota > Saccharomycetes > Phaffomycetales > Wickerhamomycetaceae > Petasospora > Petasospora xishuangbannaensis. The sequence continues at coordinate 167,560 of JAJMBV010000016.1, read as the reverse complement.
ACTTGCAAAATTATCTCCATCAAATACAAAGTAGCCTGTAACCCCAAAATGTTTAAGCATCTGGAGCTTTCGTGCGAAGTAGTCAATATATCTTGTTGTGGGTTTGCCGTTTGCCAGCTCCCATGAGCAGCTCATCACCGCTTTGTGGAGCCAAGCGTACGAGTCGATAGCGACAGTCTTCCCTCGGAAAGACTCCAGAGAGACATGCTCCTGGATCTCTTTCAACTGGGGAAGAAGACCAGTCACACCCATACTTCAGATAGAACAATGTAATTGGCTAGGAGCACCTCTATGAACCATGGAATTGCCCAAAAGAGGTCGCTTCGCTATCATACCCTCATGCCTTGTTTACGCGTCCCTCCAGAATGGTGGGCGCACCCTCGGAATTGCCGTTTGAGGGAATTACGGTTTAGGTGTTTTGATTTCGATCTCGAGCGAGCCATGTTCGTCTTGAAACGAAATCGTTTGGGGACAGCTCTTCTTGCAAGGTACTGAGTGAGCACCCTCAGAGAGAATCTGGTGGACGTTGATTCAGTACTGTGAACAATGGACCCGACAGAACAGCTTGGAGAGGGCTTTCAGCAGATAGCGCTGGATCATCCTCGAAAGAAGAAGACAGCACGGGCGTACCATAACTTGACGCCCAACTACACGCAGTCACCAGCGTTAGCACAGGGCAACTTCTCTCCTGCGAGTATCTCTTTTCAGACCCCCAATTTACCGCAGCCGCCATTCTTCACTTCCCCTACTGGGATTCCGTATGGAAACGGGTTTGGAACACCTCCAATTGGCGCTGGTGACGGAGCGTTCCCAAGAGCGAACACAGCGTCCCCGGCGGCGGCGGCAAGAGCAGCTGTTCAAGCACATCTTCAGGCAAACCCGACAAGTAATGCTGATACACTGAATGTGACGTATCGTCGGTATGCTAGCCAACAAGAGTTTTTCTCTGAGCCTTTCAAGTCGTTGGAGAACGTTTCGCCTCCACCCTCTGTAACACACATGCGATGCATCGACCAGTCCACAGCGATCCCTAAGTTTGCCAGACTCTCAATGTACGCTATTCCTGCTACAGAGGCCATACGTGCATCATCGAGACTTCCGTTGGGAATTACAGTACGCCCTTTTGCTCCTCTGGACCTTAATGAAGAAGCCGTTCCAGAAGTGGACTTGAGACAGATTGGCGGACCCCCAAGATGTCGTCGTTGCCGAACATATGTTAACCCACAAATGAAATTTACACATGAGCAAAAGTTTGTCTGTAACATATGTAAGTTCCCAAATCCGGTACATCCAGAGTACACGTGTGCCTTGGATGTTCAAGGAAGAAGATTGGATATGTTCCAAAGGCCAGAGTTACACAAAGGTGTAGTTGATTTCGTGGTTCCAGATTCTTACTGGACAGATGAGGGAAAAGCTCCGTCAAGTATGCATCATTTGTTTCTTATCGATGTTAGTGCGTCCAATGAAGTCATTTCTGCTTCCACCGATGCTATCAGATCGCTTGTCCATGATTTGAGTGATGGCGTGAGAATTGGTATAATGACATATAACGAGACCATTCAGTTTTACAACTTGGAAAGTGAAAGACCGCAAGCTATTATTGCGTCTGACCTGGAGGATCCTTTTATTCCATTATACTTAGGCTTGTTTGTGGACCCACGTGAACATGTCAATGAGATATACAGCACTTTGAACCATATTGACCAGGCGTATGGACAGTTTAAAGCAGCCGAAGTCTCATATGGCGCTTCTTTAAAGTATGCTTTGGAATCATTGAAGCTAGTTGGTGGTGGTAAAGTTACAGCCACTTTATCGAGACTACCAACCTGGGGCCCGGGTGACCTGGCGAACCCAGATAATGTGGACTCTGGTAACAGTACTTTCAAGTGTTCGAACGAATTCTATCAAAGATTGGCCGATGAATATATTGATTGTAATATCGGCTTGGATTTGTTTGTCATATCACAGAGCGCGGTGTCCCTTATCGACTCTGCAAATATTGTTTTCAAATCTTCGGGAACATTAAGATTGTTTACCAATTTTATTATGGAGCGTGATGAGAGACAGTATTTTGAGGAATTCACAGCGTCGGTGAAAAATACCAGAGGCTACCAGGGCCATTTTAAAGCACGCTGCTCTAACGGTCTACAAGTTTCTAGCTACTACGGGAACTTTGACTCTAATGGGATTAAGGATCCAAGACTTCCTGTGCTCAGTTCAGATCAACAGTATTCCGTTTTATTCTCTTATGACGGTAAATTATATCCGAATGAGGACGTACACTTCCAAACTGCTGTATTATATACAGGCCTTGATGGTACGAGAAGAGTCAGAGTGATTAACGTGGTCGCCACCGTTGCTGACCAAATTAGCGACGTTTTTGCGTTTGCAGACGAAGACACAGTCATGGACATCATTATCAAGAATTGCATGCATTACATCTCTAAGCAGCATCCCACTGAAGTCAAAAACTCTACAAAGAACAAAGTCATTGATGTTCTTTCTCAATACAGGCTGCTGGTATCTCATCCAAATGTTCTTCCAACCCAGTTAATTGTGCCAGATAGCCTCAGCACTTTGCCAACTTTGATGAATTGTTTCCAAAAGTGTAAGGTTTTCAGAACCTCATCCCATAACAATATGAAAGTCTACGATTACTATAATCTCAACTCTCTTCCATTAGAGCGCTTGATGTATCACTTATATCCATCAATGCTCTCATTGATTGACCTACAGGAAGATGATTGTATTTACGATGAGGCTGGTCTTTTCCGGATGCCACGGAACACCAGACTATCTCATCAGTTTATCGTTCCCGGTGGCGCATACTTTGTATTTACCGGATCTAAACTATACTTTTATATTGATCAACAAGTGAACCCGTTACTGCTTTCTGATCTCTTTGGTGTGAACTCTCTTGTTGCATTACCAGCAACCATGAACGAGTTACCAATTCTCGATTCTCACATCAACTTGCAAGCTCGTAATATTGTGCAGTATTTCAAGGATTTTTTGGGCTTAGATTTCTTAGGTTTCCAGCTAGTTAGACGCAAGATCGATGGTGCGGAATTTGAGTTTGATGATTTAATGGTTGAAGACCGGACATCAGACAAAACGGAGAGCACAGGAGAGTTTATTTCTTCTATTCACAAGCAAATTAGACAGAAAGTGGACGAGAAGAAGACCAGTGGCAGATCTTCTGAGTATAATATGGATGTAAAACATGATGACTCTACATTGTCCCAGAGATTTGTACATTTCTGAGGACCCTTGTTCTAAATCTCTCTATTTTAGAAATGCATTTGTCCAACCTTGATTTACTCTACGTAGCAATCTGTGGAAGGGGCTTCCAATGTATCCGTTTTAGTATAATTATGATAAAGATTTTCAAAATATCAATTCCGGAATTGTTTCCCTTTCGGTCTTTAGGCGGAGATCGGGAATCCGATAGCACGAGGGGTGTGCGGGAGGAATGATGACAAAGTGCGATACATGCCCTTTGTAGGTTAAGACAAGATACTACCAATTCATTCAGATATATCAATACCTTTAAAGTCGACACAACGAACGTAATTACTAAGATGAGTGAGACAATTGAGTGGTGTAAACTTGGTTCCTCTGGACTAAAAATTTCTAAGATTATCATTGGTTGCATGTCATACGGTAAGAAATCTTGGGCCGACTGGGTGATGGAGGATGAGGACGAAATATTCAAAATCTTAAAGCACGCCTATGACCGTGGAATGAGAACATATGACACTGCTGACATGTATTCCAATGGTTATTCTGAGGTTTTGATCGGTAAGTTCTTGAAGAAGTACAGCATCAAGAGAGATAAGGTTGTCATTATGACTAAGGTATTCAATCCTATTGACGAGGACTTGGATATCAGACATGGTAGGAAAGGTCCTGAAGTAAAAGAGGTTGACTTAATCAACTCCAAGGGTCTGAGCAGAAAACACATTATGGATGGTGTTGAGAACTCTGTCCGTAGATTGGGAACCTACATCGACTTGTTGCAAGTCCACCGACTCGACCGTGGGACACCAGCAGAGGAGATTATGAGAGCACTAGATGATGCTATCACTTCAGGACAGGTGAGATACATTGGTGCGTCCTCAATGCGTGCCACGGAGTTTGCAGAACTCCAATTTATTGCAGAAAAACACGGCTGGAACAAGTTTGTATCCATGCAGAATCTCTATAATCTTATCTATAGAGAAGAGGAACGTGAAATGATCCCATTCTGTAAGAAACACGGTGTTGGTCTTATTCCATGGTCTCCAAATGCACGTGGTGTGCTTACAAGACCCCTGGATATCAAGACTGATAGACAGCTCTCTGATCCTATGTTTGTGCGTCAAGGGCTCAGTTCTTTGTGTGCAGCAGATCAAACCATTGTCAATAGGGTTGAAGAGATTTCTGTCAAGAAGGGGGTCTCAATGGCTATGATTTCCAGTGCTTGGGTTATGCACAAGGGGTGTTGTCCAATTGTTGGCTTAAACAGCATTACTAGAGTCGATGAGGCCATTGATGCTACCAAGGTTGAACTCTCAGAAGAAGAGGTAGAATACCTCGAAGCTCCATACGAACCTAAAAGGGTAACTGGATTTGAAGTATTCCTTTACTAAAGCATAGTGATGTTAGATGAACTCAAGATTCGACTGGATGACATAGGGTACTTAGTAGTAATTTGAATATGTAAAAAATGTGCTTGAGTTGGCTGATATTACTACCAAAGCGGGGCTCTAGAGGTTTGTGCCTTTGAATGAGCTTTAACGACGAAATGATTTTGGATTACTTGATGGAACGAAAGTAAAAGGCATGGCTGAACAACTTCTTATCATAATTAAGTAGAGCAGTAGTTATACGCAAGCATAAAGTATCGGAAGAAGACATCGAATTATCTGGAGGCTTCCCTAAGAATCAAAATATGCTATTAGATTCTATTTAGATAATAATTCAAATATAAAAACATTAATAAGGAAGCATATTGGCTTATTTCTTGTAGCGATAGTGTAGAGTTATGAATTACTAATTTTTACACGTGATATGCTATCTCTTATCCGAAACAGGCAATAAGAGCCGCGCTCTTTGGAAAAGAGCCTTGGGGAGGAAGGAGGGAGAGGGACGGGAACACTTGTCTTCCCACACATAACAATAACCACAACCACATATAAATTGATTCAATTCCTACGCAGGCAGCACAACGATCAAGTTCTTGTAATCACTAGAAGCTCTGAATAACAAGCATAATCCAAATATGAGTGACACAATTGAGTGGTGTAAGCTTGGTTCCTCCGGACTAAAGACTTCAAAGATTATCATTGGTTGCATGTCATACGGTAAGAAATCTTGGGCCGACTGGGTGATGGAGGATGAGGACGAAATATTCAAAATCTTAAAGCACGCCTATGACCGTGGAATGAGAACATATGACACTGCTGACATGTATTCCAATGGATACTCCGAGGTTTTACTTAATAAGTTCCTGAAGAAGTACAACATCAAGAGAGATAAGGTTGTCATTATGACCAAGGTGTTCTTCCCTATTGATGAGGACTTGGACATTAAACATAGTGGCAAGGGTGCTGATATTCAAGAGGTAGACTTATTGAACTCCAAGGGTCTCAGTAGAAAACACATTTTGGATGCTGTGGAGAACTCTGTGCGTAGATTGGGTACCTACATCGACTTATTGCAGATCCACCGACTCGACAACGAGACACCAGCGGAGGAATTTATGAGAGCACTGAATGATGTTGTAACTGCTGGACAGGTGAGATACATTGGTGCGTCCTCAATGCGTGCCACGGAGTTTGCAGAACTCCAATTTATTGCAGAAAAACACGGCTGGAACAAGTTTGTATCCATGCAGAATCTCTATAATCTTATCTATAGAGAAGAGGAACGTGAAATGATCCCATTCTGTAAGAAACACGGTGTTGGTCTTATTCCATGGTCTCCAAATGCACGTGGTATTCTTACCAGACCTCTGGGTGTCAAGACTGATAGGCAACTCTCTGATCCTCAGTTCAAGAATGCAGGACTGAATTCTCTAAGTGAGGCTGAACAGACCATTGTTAACAGGGTCGAAGAGATTGCTAAAAAGAAGGGTATCTCAATGGCTATGGTTTCCAATGCATGGGTTTTGCACAAGGGGTGCTGTCCAATTGTTGGCTTGAATAGCGCAAAGAGAGTTGACGAAGCTATTGAAGCTACTAAGGTTGAGCTTTCGGAAGAGGAGGTGGCCTATCTGGATGCTCCATATGAGCCAAAAAAAGTGTTTGGGTTCTAGCTTAATTGCCTTGAGCAACTAAATACCGCAAATGAACATTTCCGTGCTTTTGATCATGTAACGCTCGCTACTAACAATTGTTGTAGGCTGCGGAATCCCCTTCCCAAGAAGCTGGTTCCTACCGTAGCATCCTCTCGCCAGTATTGATCACTAACATGACCAATTTCAACACCAACTAAAGATTAATTCCTCAGTGTTTAATTCCGAAATGCAAGTAATATGAGTGTTTATCGGTGGTCTCTTAAGCCTGGTCCGCCCACCCATCCCTGAGCCGTGCCAGACTCGAAGGATAATATCGTTTCTACAGCCGGTTTCGCATAGTTTCTACATGGACAACATGAGTATAATACGAGCACAAAGAATTATAAATAAACGCTTTTTTCTTCTGGCTTCCTTGTAAAAGCTGTTAAGAAACCGAGCATTTCGGTCCGTTGTATGCTGGCCAAGTACCAAAATGGGAAGATGGAGGGAGGCTCGACAGCACGAGAGCACCGCGCAAGCGCGGGAAATGAAATAATATGAGCAGCCACTTGCTGATGAAGTAGCGTCAACACAAGTTCCACCACTACCCTTTGCCCCTTTCATAAGCCTTCCTCCACAAAGGCAGTGCTGACCGATCTAAACCGAGAAGTGACGAAGGTGGTGTTCTAGCTATGTCCCGTAACGGTACGATGGACTCCAAGGCGTCCAACCAGGCGTTCCAGCAGCAGCAACAGAACTTGCATGAGCTGCACAACCTCGAGAGTAACTTCAAGTACCAGCAAGCACGATCCCTCACAAGCAACGACCGGCGGGCATTTCTGGAAGTGGCTGCAGGTGACCAGTCGTTTGCTCAGCAACTTCAGCAGTCACAGCAATCTCAGCAAACACAATCTTCTCAGCAGCAGCAGATAAAGCTCCAGCAACAACAGTCACAACAACCGGCGCAGCTCAACTCTCTTGGGTCGCAATCTTTGTCTCTGCCACAGCCCACGACAGCCTCGGCGGCACATCAACAGATGGCCTCAAGAGCAATATCCGGCTATGAAGTTAACCATTCCCGTACAAGCATCGATCCTAGCACTTCTTCACATGCTGATAGCTCCCGCAACCCACTGGTGGTTATTGTTCCAACGGGCGGCAACCCGACTGAGGTGCTCTCTGCGCGGTTCGCTGCCTGGCGAGCGGTTGTTGGTTCTCTTTTACAGTACTTGAATGAAGTTGTGAGTATCCAAGACGAGGTCATTCGCCAGCAGATTAGACTCTCTCATGCGGTGAACTTTTCGCTTTTTGACCCTCGTGGAACCAGTGCCACTGGCAAGGAAAGGAACCATCGTGCCTCATCTACAGCTACCCGTTCAAACGCTCCTGGTTCTCACAAGGTGAAGGAGGAACCCGTTCAGGAGAATTTCTTTGTTCCTCAAGGAAATGGGTCTGTTCAAGACTTGCCACAAGTGTTGATCAACTTCCATGCGTCCTCTGCGGCGCTTGCTCAGAGGGCCTCCAAGGAGTTGAGCACCACTGTGATTCCACGTTTAGAGGATCTGAGAAAAGATTTGCTTGTAAAGATCAAGGAGATTAAAGGTTTAAGCTCAGACTTCAAGAATAACGTCCAGGAGGAGCTGGCTCAGACAAAAGCTGATTTGCATGCATATCACAAGTCCATTGAAGACGCCAAGTTCAATATCCAGAACATCCAGCCCAAAAATGACCCATATTTGACAAAAATCATCCTCGACCGACAAATCAGAAGACAGATCACCGAGGAGAATTATCTTCATGAGGCTTACACGAACTTGCAGAACTCTGGTAAAGAACTTGAGAAAGTTGTGGTTATTGAGGTGCAAAACGCCTTGACTATCTACGCCAAAATGCAGGGTGAACAAGCCCAGAACGTGTTTGACAAGTTGATATCCAACCTTGACTATGGATTCTTACAAAAGGCACCAGCATTTGAATGGGATCAGTTTATTGCTAAGGACAAGAACTTCATCGATGAAAATTTACCAAGAAGAAACTATAAGTCGTCTCAATACGACAAAATGAACGATCCCTTAGCATTAGAGATCCGTTCTTCATTCTTGGAAAGAAGATCTAAATTCCTTAAATCTTACTCTAGAGGATACTATGTCTTGACCCCAACATTCTTCCATGAATTCAAAAATGCCGACCGTAGAAAGGATCTCATTCCAGTCATGTCCTTGTCTTTGGATGAGATTGAGTTGGAAGAACACTCTAAACAGGACTCAAGTCAATTCAAATTTGTTTTGAAGAAGGTTGGGAGACTGTCTTCGCATAAGTTTATGTTCCGTGCAGAGTCTTATGATTTGATGATGGCTTGGTACAACGATATCAAGAATTTGAAGGCTGCTTCAAGTCCAACTTCTAGAGGTTTGTATGCCTCCAAGAACCATACAGCAAAGATTTCACGCGTGTCTTCTGCTGCAACATCCAGAGCTGTGAGAAACAGCATTACAAATGATTCGACTCCAGAGGTTGATGCAGTTCTCTCTGCTGCAAATAACAATCAAAATATCCCTTTTAGAGACTCTTCGCCTCTACCACAGTCAATCATAAGCAATGATGCCATCTTCGTTAAGCAGATTGGTGGTGAGCACACTCTCCAATCTCAAAGACAATCTATGCCACAATTGGGATTTCAGTACCAACAACAGATGCTTCCACAACAACAACAACAACAGCGTCATTCACTCATAAATCAGCAGCAGCAGATGTCTCCACAAAATTTCCGCGGCTCACACCAGGGTGCTCCTTACCCATCATCTCATCCAATGCCACAACAAGTTATTGACTACCAGACCCCCTACAATGAACAGTATGCTCCTCCTCCACCAGGACTCTATGTCGAATCACCCACTCCGATTCCACTAAAGGTGACAGAGCCACGAAGTTCTGTAGACTCATTCGGTAACAACCATACTACGGAACTTGATGGGTCAGGAGTTTCTGAAGATACCATGAAAACAAATGCAAAGGAAACTCACGAATCCATATACGATGATGACTTGTACCAGAATTCTAGCATTGTTCGTTCCAACGGTGGGATGAATGGTAATGGTACTAAAACTCAAAACCACAAGCGATGATGAATAGGGCGACAAACCTGTCGAAGTTGTATATTCCCTGGGGTGCTTTCATTTTCGTATTCAACTATTCCGCCAGCATACTATATATACTATTTCATTGGAGTTGTTTCTTCTCTTTTTGTGTTCATTTGTTAAATGATTACACGTGCATAAGCCTTTTCTGCTTTATTTATTCAAAATATTGTAAACCTTGATCGACAAGCCAATAGCAGCCATAATAGCAGCCAGCACACTCAATCTCTTATCTTTGACCTTCATTCTTTCAACTTTCTGGATTACTTTTAACCACTCTTCGTCAAACTTTTCATCAGAAAATCTCTGTAGAACACACTCTTTTCCCCTCTTAGTCATTGCCAGCCTCTCCGAGTCGGTAAGGTTCGCAGCTTGAAGCAGAACTTTCGCCAAAGTTGGATACGTCTCTTTATCCTCTTCCTTGAAGTCCGGATCGGTTTCACTCTTAAAGAAGAATCCGGTTCTGGTGCTAGTAGAAGTTTCGGCAGCCTGTTCTTGAAGGTCTGAATCCCAAGGAACAACAATGTCAAGGTATGGACCGGCGCTGGCGTGCACTATTGGGACAAGACCATTTGCAACGTATTCCACCACAGCAATACCAAAATGCTCATTCCACATCGCATTCAAACCAAAGGAAGCGCGACGGAGATAGGAAAGAACATCCTCATACTTAGCATCAAGTAGAAATTGAACGTGGGTCTTTGGGATAGAAAGCTCCATAGCGCTGGCCCTGAGCGAGTTAACATATTCCTCGTCAGCAGCACTTCTTATAGACCCTATAAGCAGCAGTTTTGGAGCCTTATCAATCGGAATTGTTTTCAAGAACTCAGCGTATTGAGAGATGATTAGCTTATGGCGTTTCTCAGGACGGAACTGAGCTAGGCAAATTATGGAGTTCTCTCTAGTCCAGTTGTTAACAGTAAGGTCTTCCTTGGTGATGAACTTCTCAGTGGAACATGGTGGATACACTATGGAGACGTGGCTGTTCAAAGCCCAGATGTCCTTGATGTGGTTCTGAGTCCAAGACGAGTTTGTCATAACAATATTGACAAAGAGACCCACAAGCCTGTAAATGCTCATAAACAGACTCCAGTAGATGAACTTCAGCAACTGTTTGAGCCCGCTAACACTTGTAAAAGAAGGCTTAAGCTTTCCCAACATATCCTCTGATATCACAGGAAAGTGCACATAGGAAACAATTGGAGAACCAAGCCAAGCCCATACAAATGGGTACGAAAAGGGATATCCCATTGTGTCCAACCATACGTCGGGTCTGTACAAGCTCATGGCCTCACCTGCCAATATGATAGATCCAACGGCTTGACCAATAAGTGTCAGCACAGGCCATGTTATTGGATCAACGAGCCACCTATATCTCAATCTGATGAATGTTATTCTAGTCTGATCAAGTTCAATATTGAACCTTTTTGCCACATTGGCGAAAATATTGGAGTCCGTATCCTCATCGCCGGTGTACACTGCTACGCGGACATGTGGCAGCTTCAAGCTGTCAGCGACAGCCTGCCAAAGTACACGCTCACCACCGCCACCAGCATTACAATACGGATGGAAGAAACCGTATGTCTTCAATGGCTTTCGAGCTGCCATTGTTACGGCTTATGAGTTTTGGAATCGACTAGGTGACTTTTGGAACTCGACTGCCTTGTTTAAGGACTTATCGTCGGTTTTTATTTGACGCGAATAACATTTAAAGTCTCTGGGCACAGTTACAAAATCTACATAGATGAAATATCTAATCATCATTAAGAATTCAAAAACCAGGAAAGCAAGCGAGCAATAATCAAGATTTGGACAACTCCTCAGGCATTTTCGGGCTGTTCTTGTGTTAGCATTTCAAGTACAAGAGTCTGTAACGGGCCGTAGTCTTTCTGTGCAATCAAGCTGAACTCATCTGCAAAGAGCAAGAAATGTTTGAAGCTTGTATTCAGCAATGTGTTGAGTCCCAACTCAATGACCTCATTGAAATGATGACAGTAAATGTGAGCGTAGATTCTGAAGAGTCTTTTCATTATCGTCTTGACGAGCGATTGGAACTGTCGTGGGAATGGTTGGCCCATCTTGGAAGGGAAGATGTTCTCGTCGTCAAACAGTGACTGGATCCAAGTCATCAACGATTCCACGTACTTTGGCGCGCTTACGCTCACTGGCTTCGACAAATTAGAGTCCTGCCAGAGATACTCGTACTCGCTTGTGGCGATCATACGGGCACAAGTAGCCGGTGAGCAGAACTCGGTGATTGTTCCGTAGAGCATGTTGATTTGGTTGTAGAAGTCCACAACGTGCACTGCCAGCCACTCATTCAAGTTCTCATCTCTCGGTAACTTCACGGCCTGAGCTAGAGCGGTTCCTGATCCTAATGTGGATTCGACGATATTCTTGATATCTTTATGTGTAGTGATGGAGTTGTAGTTGTGGTTGGATTCGTGGTTTTGGTACTGCGTCTGGAACGACTGACGCTGTTGCGGCTGGTTATAGTCATAGTTGTAGTTCGACGAGTTGTCGAATCCGGACTCAAGGTCACCCTGTGTCTTTTTAAACCCTCTTGTCGATTTGATGGTGTGGCCGTTATTCAGGTGTCTGAGATCATGAAGTTAGTCTTTAGGGTCCGATCGATACGACAATAACGTTCAAAAGAAACCACTTACAAATTCTGGAAAAATGACATTTTGCTTCTTGTGTAGTCCACGCAAACCAGTATATCTTGAGAACTAATAGTACAACGATCTCTGGGTATGCTTTCTTTAGAGACGTCGGTTACTGTTATTGATGTCCAAATGGCTAACACACAGCCTTGTTTTTGTTTTGTGCCTGATTGACCTTTTGTTTACGACTTTCCTAATTAGGTATGGTTACGCAAGCATCGTGAGTTCGTGCGAAAGTGGCGCAAGTATGCGTAGTGTCGTAGTTTTACGCCATTTGGCACATCCGGACACCATTAGACACACCCGGACACTGCGGTCGCCACAAGACGCGTGACATGACATCAACTCCGACGTGTATTACCATCTACACGAATCGTTTCGAGGGATGGTAAAAGCTCAAAAGTGAGCGAGTCGATGCTGATTGCTTTCATTCTTGGAAATGGTGTGTTGTCAAACTCACCGGCAGGCCTGCAATGACTGCAACAGTTGATAAAAGCTGGAATAGAAAGATCAAGGACATCTCTGCTGGCTTCGCTGGAGGCGCCGTGCAAGTCCTTATCGGTCAGCCATTTGATCTTGTGAAAGTACGTCTTCAGACAGGCCAGTTCAAAACTCCGGTGGAAGTGGTGACCCATACCTTTAAGAATGAGGGACTCTCTGCGTTCTATAAGGGTACACTCCCACCATTGATTGGTGTTGGTGCTTGTGTATCTGTTCAGTTTTACGCTTTCCACGAGGCCAGAAGGCAGCTTCTTCACAGATTCTCACATACAGGGCAAAAGGAGCTTACTCTCCCTCAATTCTACCTTGCCGGTGCATTTGCAGGTATTATGAACACTCCAATCACTTCCCCTGTCGAACAACTGAGAATCCTCATGCAGACACAACCATCCGGGGAAAAGAAGATCTATGCGGGCCCGCGAGATGCATTAAACAAGATCTATCAGAACTATGGGCTCAAGGGAATGTTTAGAGGCTTCAATATAACACTTGCTAGAGAAGCTCAAGCCTATGGTGTATGGTTTTTGACATATGAGTATCTTGTTCAGAGCGCTCTTAAGAGACAGGACATTCAAAGAAAAGACCTCTCCACTCCTGAACTCCTTCTCTACGGCGCATTGGCCGGTGATGCTCTCTGGATCGCTTCTTACCCTTTGGACGTTGTCAAGAGTCAACTTCAGAGTGATGGGTTTGGAAGTAATGCTAAATTTACGAATGCTAGAGCTGCTGCTAAACACATTTGGGCAACTCAAGGCGCTGCGGGATTCTGGAGGGGAATTGGACCAGCTTTGGTGAGAGCTATTCCATGTAGTGCAGGAACATTTGCAACAGTCGAGCTGACATTGAGATTGCTAGGCTGAATAAACGAGATAAGTTAGCCAGACCACCCATCCTCGCTGTGAAGTGATGCAATTTTAGATACTGAGACTCTCAAAATACTACAATTTCAAGTTTATCCAGATTTGAACAGAAGAATTGCCTAACATTGTGTCTGTAGGCCAGTAGTACCGTCCATGAATGCCTCTTCTGGCATTTTGTCTGGTGTGAAAAGGAATATCTCCCTCAGATTTGCCAGAAAGGATTTATCATAAAGGCATACCTAAACATGAATCCAACTATAACTACCCTATTTTGCTAATACCATTTCAATTTCTTGACTCTTATATAACTTACCGCAAAGAACCATGGTTTGCTTGCTTACATCAGCAAACGTGACTGCGAAAAATTCCAAATGTGGCACCAACCACTCTAAGTACCAAAAAAAGAACGCAGAAGATTAGTCTTGGTGTCTGGATGATCATATGCGGCGCATACCACTTCATCATGGCTCCCAGCCTCTGGTGGCTCGGAATTGTGAAAAAAACCCTCAAGGACACTAACTCATTAGAGCTGTATGAACAAACTTGTTGGTTTTGTCATCTATACATTCAAATATGTCTAACGCCTCCAAGTACGTTTGAAATAGAATCCTATTTGGAAAAGGTGGCCAGGTTTTGGGTTGAAGTTGGAGAAGTGGTATTTAGAGACGTGGTATATGAGCTTCAAAAAATTGCACAGAGGTTGAACAAATGCACCACCAGCACTAAGCTAAGTGAATGAAGAATTACATTTTGGAATGGAATCAAGATGAACGGTACTACACAGAATGGGAGTTATCTGAAATGTATCCCGTTTGACCCGCCTACGCTGGCCCAGCAAGTATGAATGTTCGATGTCTAAAGAAGTCGACAGATTTGCGACCATCTGCCACTACACAGTTTCCGCAAAACCAACCCATATGCTCTGCGGTCTTTCGTCAACAGATACTGTTGAACCTTTTGAAAACCCCCTTTTCTTCTCAAAACTTGCTCTCTACTAAGTTCAACCTGGCTAAATTGATTGACACATAATACTAACATCTAGTTTAGCGATTTGATCTGGGCTCTTACCTCCAAGCAGTCTTCTTACCTTGTCAAGCGTTCCAACGTCGTCTTGTCGCGTGACCCATTGAACGTCTCTGGTAAGAACACCAAGACATCTTCTGGTTTGGCTAACGACAAGGCTATTGGCGTTTCCCAGGAGAACGGCAAGATTGTCATCAGAACCAAGGTTGCTAAGAACACCAACAAGCCAGCTAAGGCTACCCACACTGCTGCCTTCAACCAGTACAAATCTGCCAGAAAGGCTGCTTTGGCTGTTTCCAACGCTGCTAAGGGTTACAGAGATGACTTGAGAGCTGTTGCTGTCAAGAGAACTTCCCAGTACTCTAGAGTTAACAAGATCAAGAAGGTTTACGCTCAATCCACCAGAGCCTAAGCGTTTTGTTGTTATGAAGTCACTCTTTAATTCATAAAAGCCATCTGTACATTAACTGGTTGTTGTAGGTGATAGCTGTACTCCCAAAAGATGCGATTTATGCAATGTAGTCACTACAAAACTAAGAGGTAAAACATTAGTGGAATATAATCAACTATCATAATAAATGTGAAGCTCATCACAGCAAGAATCTAAAGTCTGGAGAGACCTTAGAACCATCATTACCTTTACCCAATTCTCTTTCCCAGTTCATAGTACCGTTCTCGATTCTCTTGTTCAGCACAGCCAATCTCATTCTCAAGAACAGGGCCAAAGACATAGCCAAACACAAAAACACAATGTTGCACACGAATGCCGTAAGATATCTTGGGCCATCACTTTCTGGGTAGAGGTATGCGTTCCAAATACTAGTTGTATTAGAAAGACAGTTCATAGTCGAGATGGCAATGGCACGCTTCAAAGGTGGTCTTGGAACTGAGTTAGACATCCATGATAAGATTGTAGTGAAAGAGCAGTAGAGAGATGGAATCATTAGGCACATGGCAAAGTATCTTGCACCAGTATTCATTGTTGCAACTGCAATGATGAATGACACCACAGCAAACAGCAATGGAATAGTTACATGGAAGAAACGTTCACCTGTTTTGTCTGCATGACGAGCCCATATGAAAGTAAAGATAACTGCTAGGATGTAAGGTGGAACAGTGAGTCCTAAGGTAGTAACTCTGTCAAAGTGCAAGGTTTGGACAACAGACGGAAAGAAATTTGTAACACCACAAGCTGCAACGAGAAAAGAAAGGACACCAGTCAAGGTCCACATCTTAATATCTTTCATTGTAAGGAGGAACGTAGACCAATAGGATTCCTGATTAAGCTGGTCAGAATCGTCTTGTCCCACTTCCTTTCTGAGTTTCCAGAGTATAAAAGTACGCTCCTCTTCAGATAAGAACTTGGAGTTATGTGGCATATCTGGGAGAATGAAGTAAGCGAGCGGAACAGTGCCAACAGTGATGGAACCTTCAATGATGAACAACCATCTCCAAGATCTTAAGCCATGAACGCCATCCATGTTCTGAATGATACCTACAGCGATCAAGCCAGACAATGCTCCAGAGAAAAGAGAACCGGAGTAGAGAACGGCATTTCTAAAAGAAAGCTCTTTTCTTGTATACCAGCAAGATAAATAGTACAAAGCGGAGCCAAAAAAACCTGCTTCCACAAGTCCAAGAATAACTCTAATGGCGAGCAGACCACCGTATCCCTGAACTGCGCCTGTACACGTGGAGACAATGGCCCAGGAAGTCATAATCAAAGTAAGGAAGAGAGAAGGTCTACCCCATTTGTTCATGATCATATTTGCAGGAATCTGCATGATAATGTAACCGACAAAGAGGATGGAAATACATGTTTGATACTGGTTGCCGACAAGACCAAGGTCTTCTTCAAGGCCACCAAGTCTGGAAGATGCAATGTTGTTTCTGTCAAGATAGTTCAGGATATAGATCCAGACAAGGGTGGGCAGAACTCTTCGATCGATTTTTCTAGTAACTCTCTTGTCAAGAGCCGCAAGTTCTTCTTCAGAGTATCCCTGGAGAAGTTCCGGTACCTCAAGGTTTTTCTGCAGCTCATCGTTAATCTGCAGAGCCGGTTCGGTCTTGAAGATTTCGGAGTCATCAGCTTTGGCCTCATCAATTTTCACATCGTCGATGTGAAAAGTAGTGATCTTGGCATCTGCAGTTGGGTCTTGGCTCATTTTGTGGTTAGTTGTTTCTTTTTTGTGAGGGGAGAATGCAGAATGATGAAAGTGTATATGCAATGTTTCGAGGGCTAAGAGACTACCAGTTCGACGGGGACGAATACAAGAACACACGAAATCGGTTGGAAAAAGACCTGTTGCACCTAAGGCCCACCAGAGGTGTGTCTACCGTAGACTGAGTGTATGTGGCCAACAGTTTCCGTATTTATAGGCCCCATCCTCCGATACCCGCTAGTGAAATAATGTTGAGTCGGATCGAGGCACATAGAAGGTGTTAATCTGCGGGAGAGTACCACCCGTAGCAGGACACGGTTCCCTAAACAGACACGATACACGCACATCTCTACAGTACGATGGCTGATGTATTCTTTTGATACAATTGCTTTTCTGGGGATTGGCGTGTTGCCGTTCTGTGATTGGACAAGTCCCATGTACAGTTTGGCCCGGGGTACAGCAAGCGGCGTCGTCGTCATCGTCGTCGACCTGCAAGAGGGAAATTCAATGCGCGGTAATGTAGCAAATTCGCACAGTGCGGGCTTTCCCGTGCTTCACATTGCTTCATTTTCCTTTCCTCTCATTGTACTTACTATTTTCCCACCTCTTTTTCTCGCTGGAGAAGTTTTTGGTGGGAAACATGTTGAGGGGAGTACTGCACAAAGAACCCGTTACACATACTGCTGGTCCACGCGGGCACTAACAGGGATCCATCAACAGTTTCGCCTCAGAAAGCGTCCAGAACTGTTCGTATATTCTTGGAGTGCCCATCAGGTCCCGAAAGCACGATTCTGTGGAGTGCAACAAAGACACTCATTCAGACCCGGAACCGATCCGCAGCCGCTAGCCTCAGCTTTCTCCGAGATCGGACAGTTGCCCTGAATATCCCGCGTAACCCAGACACCATCAGCTTCCACACTCGCGGTCCGGGACACGTCGTTGGGCGATCTAGACTTCCACCAATGGTGTGTTTCTCTGGGAGATGGTACTAGGTGGCGTGAGGTTGTGATAGGTGGTACGAGGGGTACGATATGGTATTAAATGCTATTAGGTAAGGTCGAACGTTAAGCGCTATTAAGATGCTACTGGGGACCATAAAGTGCCAAAAGGGCCTTACGCCAGAACACACTAAGGACTTCCAGTGGCGGAACGTACAGCCGCGTTACATTCACTTGCGTACAGACCCAACTGTGCCGAGTGCGCCAATAGTGTTACAGGATTAGAAATAAGTGGAGAAAAACACATTTGGGGAACGGAAGAAAGGATCGGAGAAAGATAGCGAAAGATAATGAGAGAAAGAGTTCTCCAGGGGTCAAGCCAGTATACCGGTTAGGAGAGCAGAAAAACACAAAACAGTGTATGGAGAAGGTGCCGTGGTTCAGTAGCAAGACCAAAGGACTAAACAACGAAGTGTATTTCATGAACGAGAAAAAAGAAATGAAAGGGCTAAAAACAAATGCTAAATATAACGAGTAGAACCACGACTATGAGTGACTCTGGCCAAGATGGCAAGTTGTTAAAACGATCACCCCAACAACCCAGAAACTTTACTATGCTACTGAGACGCCCGTCCACTCCGTCCACTAACTTCCGTTACACATGTCCTAACAGTTTTAACACCCCTTAAACCTTAAACAGTCACAGCCTATCACAATAGGTCACCCAAATATCAATTGGTAAAAACAAGGAGAAAGAATAACAAAGAAGCACTCTAATCACGATAGTCACATATACAACAGGCTACGTTAGAGGCGAATCGCTTTGCCGCCGCCGCCTTGCCGCCGCCTGGTCCCGGATTAACTCTTTCCCCAGGATTGTGCATGGCCTCCGGGTGCGTTAACCCCGGGGTAGCAAATCGCCCCGGGCGGTGAACAGCCTTGCGGAGTCATCTGTCCCAGATTATCCGCCATAGATAGCTACGATAGCTACGATACCACCACATCGTTATCTACGGGAGGACGGGGATCTGTGGACCGTAGCGACTCACATGTAACGAATAGGCCTGTAACGGAGTCACATACATCCTACATCATACACGCACAGCTGGTTCGCGTACAGCTGATACGCACATCACTTGTCGTTACTAGTGTGTACCAAACCGACGTCAACCCGCCGTTTGGCCATTTCACTATTTCAGTTGTGCGCTTGCCTAGGCGCCTGGACATCCACCTGGGCACCTGTCTGGCCGCCTGGGTGGCGTCTACATTAACCTTATCCCCACACTGCGCGGGTCTGCGTGCCCAACCGTTTACACTACATGAAGTTGCGGGTGCGACCCCGGAGGAGGGGGCTAACCCCATCAGCATGACTTCGAGACTCTCGCTGGTCTTGGCAATTCCATTCAGAGGCAATGCTGTCTAACAGTGTATGAGTGTATCTCTAGGGACGGCGCTATGTTAGGTGTGTGAGTTTGCGAATGTTTGAGGCACAGATGACGTTTTCATAGTGTTTTCTGCCCGCCAAGAACATTTTGTACGGCGGCCCCTCCAGCCCACATTACGGCGGCAACTAGTTTTTCCGAACGCCTGGCGTATGGAGGGGGACCCAGGTATGCGATCCTCTTTTGTTGCTGTCCAAATGGCTGATCGCACTGAAACGGAACATGATGCTGGCAGTTCATCTGTAGAGCGTTCTGTTTTTTTCGTTCTGGTTTCTGCCAAGTCTTTGGACGACCATGTAGAAAGAATATTAAATCTGGTTCATCGCCCATGTTAGGTGCTTGATGGCTCTTTTCCTCCTCCTACTAGACTAGACCCTTGAAAGACTCTAAGAAAAGGCATGGAAACCAAGCAGGAAGTAACTTACCTCGAGGACTCCTCAAAGCCGGAGCTATCGCCTACTGGAACTACGAGCGAGGACCTTTTTGGTTCAAATGTGCCTATTCCAGAGGAACTTAAACATCTGTCTGCGGATGAGCTAAAGGCCCTCGAGATTCGTACTAGAAGAAAGATCGATATGAAGATTCTTCCGATGCTTGTGTGGATCTACATGTAAGTTGTCCCGTTCGCATGTGTCTCCTCAGGTGTGAAAGCATCATGTGTACTTTGAAGTGTACAACTTGTACTAACACTGCTCACCAGCCTGAACTACCTCGACAGAAACAACATTGCATCCTCCCGACTGGGCGGGCTAGAAGACGACCTGGGTCTGGTTGGAAATCAGTATCAAATTTGTATTTCTATCCTCTTTGTCGGTTATATTATCATGCAAATCCCAGCTAACATGATCCTCAACAAGTTGGGTAGACCTTCCGTCTTCATGACAGTCATTATGACCTCATGGGGTATTGTCTCCACTTGCTGTGGTGCAGTGCAGAACTTTGCTGGCCTTGTTGCAATCCGTATTTTGCTTGGTTTCATTGAAGCAGGCTTCTTTGGAAGTGCATTATACTACCTATCCTGTTGGTACTCCCGAAAGGAGCTCTCTCTGAGAAACGCTGTTCTATACTCTGGTTCCCTGTTCTCAGGTGCTTTGTCTGGCTTAATTGCAGCAGCCATCATTGACAATTTGGATGGCGCTAGAGGCTTAAGATCTTGGAGATGGCTCTTCATCATTGAAGGTGCTATCACTGTCGCCTCTGTTCCTCTTGCTTACTTTATCCTGCCAGATATGCCACATAATTCTAAGTTCCTGAGTCCAGAGGAGAAGGCATTCACTCTTTGGAAACTAGCAAGGGAAGTTGGCCAGGATGACTCCGATAAACTCAATGAAGAATCGTACGCTTCTACTTTCCTTCTCACGATGAAAGACATGAAGGTCTGGATCATCACCGGTATCCTATCCTTCCTTGTTGCAGCTTGTGGTGTCACAAACTTTTTCCCATCAGTTGTCCAAACCTTGAAATTCAACAGAGTAACTACTCTAGGATTGACAGCTCCACCATATTTCCTTGCGGTTATCTTTACCTTCTTGTGGGCCCGCCATGCAGACAAAACGGGTGAACGTTTTTACCACGTTACTATTCCTTTGATGTTTGCCATGGTATCTTTCATTATTGCCGTGGCGACGATGAATACTGGTGCCAGATACTTCGCTATGTGTTTGATGATTCCGTCTCTCTACTGTTCTTTCACTACAATTTTGTCATGGATGTCCAACTCTGTTCCAAGACCCCCATTGAAGCGCGCAATCGCAATTTCAACTATGAACTGTTTGTCAAACTCTACCAGTATCTGGAATGCTTACCTCTATCCATCTACAGATGGACCAAGATACCTGACCGCTTTTGTTTGTAACATTGCGTTTTTGTGCCTGTCCATCGCGTTGGCTGTTGTAATGAGAGTTAGACTCACCATTCTGAACAAGAGAATCGAAAATGGTACGATGGATTGGGAGAAGGAATTCGGTAAAGGTAATGATGGATCCAGGGTGTCACCAGAATTTAGGTATCTGATTTGATTTGATTTGAGCTTTCAGTCTTTATTCAATTACATCGCTCTTAACTAGGCTTTCTTTTGCGTTTTTACATGTATGTACAGGATATCGTTGGCGAAGAAGTACGTAATTCTACTTAGAGATCACAAAGAAAAAAACACAGTGAATTATCCATAGACAACTTTCACTTTTATAGTTCATCCCTGTAGTCCTTCTTGATAGCGACCAACTCAACATCGAACACCAAGTCAGCGTCCGGTGGGATGACACCACCCGCACCTCGTTTGCCGTAACCAAGATGGGAAGGAATAGTTAATTTTCTCTTGTCACCAATACACATCCCGAGCAAACCCTGGTCCCAGCCCTTAATGACCTGACCAGCACCCAACTTGAAGGTAATTGGCGTACCCCTGTTTGCAGAAGAGTCAAACATCTTGCCGTCCGACTTGAAGGTACCTGTATAATGCACATCAATGATATCACCTACAACAGCAGTACGTTCGCATTCCTCACCTGGAACCTTGTAGATATCATCTTAAAGAAGGTGTTAGTTGGCTGATGCACGCTCGCTTAACATTCTAATATCACATAACGACGGAGACAAGCGATGAAGTATACGCACCAATCTCAAGTTCCCCCAGGGCAAGCGCCATGGAGAAGAGTGCAACAAGCGTCACAAAGACAGTTGAAAGTCTGGAGAAAATCATCTTTGACCTTCTCTCTTCACCAGTTATCACCTGTATTGGTAGATAATATTGTTGAAAAGATGATAACACGTCGGTAGTTGCCTTATAGTCCGTCAGGCGCGGACTCACTAGTGGGGATGGTGTCTGGGTGGTGTCTGGGTGGTGTATGTAGCTGTAGACCAGTGAATCCAGCAAGTGTTAGATTTCCTTTTATGTGGGATATCCATCGAAGCCCCTATCCTGATGTGTCTCCAATTGTGAAGAATAGCACTGACCATCGGTGCCCCAGGTAGTTCTTCGCTTACAACTTTCACTTGAGAAGCTCCTCTCTGGCAAGTACGAGGAACAAAGCCAGCCTGGGGGAGTTCCTGGAACGAGATCAGCACATTGTGCCGTAACTGGCGGTAATGATGAGGGATGGCGCGATTCCAGAGAAGGATCATCAGATCTCGCCGGGTCACCTCATCTAGCGTTGATGGAGCAGACAGACAGCAGCCTGGATGACAGGCGGCTCACAGTAGCATTATGTGTGAGCAGAAAAAAAACACACAAGAGATGGAATAGCCCCCGTAGTACGACGATACGAAGTTGCGCGTAAATGCTTTCATAGCTTAACCGGAGGCATCAGAACCGGTGAAGAACGAGGCAAATGAGTGAGTAAGATGAAACGAATAAGAGAGAATAATAATAGTACACAGAAAGTAAGGCAAAGGGAGGCTCATTGTCCCGGGAACTTCCGACTACCCTGTATTACGCGCACCCGTGGGCCAAGTCCCATTGGCTTAGTCTCCACGGTCTCGACGCCCCGGCGAGGGCCATACGTTGGTTGTATTTACTAGCCGTGCTGGCTGCACATCCTTAGTTTCCCCCCAGTATCGAACAGTAGAGTGTTAATCCGGGGGCCCGGGGTAGGTAGCCCGCGGAACTGCCCAGAGACTCAGCAGCAGGACTTGTTCCGTTATATAACCAGGTTCTTGTCAAAGTCTCTGGTCCCGGTGAGACTGGGTTATCACCCGGAAGGAAGTGCTTAGTTCACAGGCCATTCGTGAGAGTCGGGGCCTTTAGCGTATAATTAGAGCACCACTAGAACACAAGTAGGATCGAATTAGGTCACCACTAGAAGACACAATCAGGATTTCCTAAGGGCCCAATTGGCGCTCAATTTAGCATACCAGCGCATTCTTCAGCAGTATTGCAGCGCTTTCCCCTCATTGTACGGCGCCGTGTATCACACCAGAGGCCTAGAAGCCAACAGATCATCTCAACAAGAGACAACCTGTTGCAGATCATGTTATGCCTGAGATGGCAGCCTACGAAACCTTATGGGCCAGTGTGTCTATCCACAGTGGGCTATGTTACACAGAGATAGAGACTCCGGAACATAGACGGAGAGACAAAGGAACAGAGCGCAGACACCTAGAGCTACAGGTACCCAGACATAGACACAGCAAAGTCAGACACAGACCAACAGAGGACCAGACACAAACACCGATGTCGACACACACAAAGACACATACCCACCCCACACATTACACGCCACTCTTAGACCCCACATACCCGAATCCACCGGCGTTCCTTCGCTTTCCACACCCAGTGTTGTAGATCGCTCGCTAAACCCCTCTACCAAGCCGTATACACTACAACCCCCTAAACGACACGCCGGATCACACTCTGGACCACCTCTAAATCATCCCAGATTCTCACCCCATCCTCTCGCCGTACCGTTGTCTCGGAGTCTTTCTTGTTTGAGGTAGTAGGTCTCGGTCCCCTACAAACAATGTATGTGGTGTCCAGGTGTAACGCGCTTCGTTTCTTTTTTCTATCCCGGAGACAAACAACGGATTTTTTCGCGAACGTGAAGGGAAAATTTTTTAGCGAACGGGCCCGCGCAACTCGGCAAGGGAAATCGCGTTCTTTCTTTTCGCGGGGGCCCAATGGAATTTATAAGAACGTCGAGCCAACCACAGCAACGGCACGGACGGGCCAACTAAGAGCTTAAGGACTTGTAACTGACGACGGGGAGCGCGTTCTTTGAGTAGTAACAAAGCCAGAACTCCATTTTTCAGCTGAAGAACATCACCACTACCGATCCCCTTTAATCGTTGATCTTCTACTCACATACCATCCCCCCTGGATCTCTTTAACTAAGGAGGCTACAAACCCCGAGTGGAGAGCCTCTGTCTTTCCCAGACACACCACCTTACTGACCTATCTACCGGGCCACACCCGCGACCAGTCCCCCTCCCTCGCCCTAACTAGCCAAAAGCAAACTTGTCCTTGCCGGTACACCACGAAAAAAAAGTGTTCCCACCACTAGGCAACACCACTAAGCAAACACACAGAGCCGGCGGCAAGCACAATCACGCAAGCAAAACCCACGCAAACTGACTAAAGGCCGCTACAAAGGGGCTACAAAGGCCATGATGTCGACACACCCTCAAGACACGCTCACACAACCCTCCTTGAAAGGGTTTCTGGCGAGCGTGTACTGCTATCTCAAAGGGCTGAAGTTCCTGGACACGGTGGTACCAGCTAGAAAGAAGGATGTTGGAAAGAGCTACAAAGGCGGTAGACCCGTTACAGCAACTGAGAACGTAACCACGACGTGTGATCCAAGCGTCCAAAGCGTAAACGACGGAACGACTGCGCTATCAGCACCAAGAAAAGAGAATGTGGAAGCGGAGTCCGCTAAACACGAGACTGGTGGCGATAACGACACCGTTTCCGTGGAGTCCAGCTCAGCGCTGTTCCCAAAGAAGATTATCATCGATAATGAAACGCTGAAGGAGAGCAGTGCTGTTGCATGTTCCACAAGCTCGGTTGGAAAGCTCGTGAAGGTTGAGAATCTTGATGGGAGCATCACTTGGGGACTAGAGCATAACCACGACCACGACCGTGGCCGCAATATGGGCTCCTTCTCAAATATGACATCCCCGTTCATGACAAGCGCCGGGTCTGCAGCTTCTGGCACATTCTCTCCTATGATTAACCTGAATATGTTCACACACAAAGACTCGCCATCGCCTCTCGCTATGGAACAGAACCACGCTAAAGTGCTTACTGCACAAGTTTCGGACGTGGATTCTGCGAACTCATTCGAAGACGACCTTGCGAAAATTCCAGACCTCCCTAACCCAGAGTTCTTTGACATTGAAGATGGTAGCGACGAGGAGTCAGATGCCAGCATCGACGTTAAAACTGGTAAAAAGAAGACCAAGTCGTACTTGTGCGAGTTTTGCGGCGCTGAATTCCGTATCAGAGGATATCTTACCCGCCATGTGAAGAAACACGCAATTACAAAGGCATACGAGTGCCCATTCTTTGACGAGCACTCGGAGAACAAGTGCCATCCAAATGGAGGCTTCTCACGCCGTGATACTTACAAGACACATTTAAAGGCTCGTCACTTCAAGTACCCACCGGGAACTCGCTCTCAAGACCGTGCTATTACTGCAGGTAAATGTGGTCTCTGTAACAAGCCATACGACAGCAATGAAGACTGGGTGGAGAAACATATTGAAGGTGGCGAGTGTGAAGCACTGCCAAAGGGCTACACTGGCCGTGTCAAGAACTCCCGCAGAAAGAACTACGAGTATCCTAACCCACAACAAATCAGTCCCATCTCTTCTAATTCAAACGACAGTCCCATGACGAGCAAATCATCCCCACAGAACCTTGTACTGCCGAATGCTGGCTCCGTCAACTCAGATTCCATCTTTGGATTGGCTACCATGACTCCAACAACGAATACTCCAGCATCCATTCCTTCCAGAACCGGATCAGCGGGTGAGACATTTGATCCCCAGATGAAGTTGAGTGGGTTGCAGTTTTCCCAGAACTTTAACGATTATGACAACAACGACGAGTATTCGCTGGATGTTGAGCAGTGCATGAACTACACACCACTTGTGCAAGGTTACACCTACTGAGTCATTGTGGTCGCATTATTTTCTTCTTTTCATGTGTTTTTCTTTTGGGTTCACTCTGGTTGAGGATGTTTGAGAGTGGTAATCTTTTTTTATTTTTATCTATTGGGTCTGCTTACCGCTTTTCTCTTGGTTCTATGGTTTTCTCCAACTCGTTGGATACTGTTTGTGATTTGATTTCTGGATATCTTGTATTTTATTTTGCTTGTTGTTCTAAGGGTCCTTTTCCCTTGGTACCATGCTTCATGGCCTTAGATTTGGCCACTGTTTTCGAAAGCAGATGCTTTCCATACTCGGGGCTTGCCTTTGAGTCTTTTTACGTCTTTTCTATGTGATAGTATAACTTGACGATACACTTGTGTAAGGTGCCGAGTCTATAAGGTGGATACATTGTTTAATAAGTATGTATTGTAATACTACCGTCAACCTGAAATCATCGAGCTAGTGATAGTGCTGGGGAGTTGTGATTTGTATGTAGGAGAATGCGTTTGCAGTTCTAACTAGATCAACACGGCGAGATGGCTGATGGTTATGGCTATGATGGCTTTCTGTACATCAAAGCTCCTGTCTAAGAAAACAGTGGAATGATGTCTTGGAAGATGCCTTGAACGGGTGTTTCGATCTGTGAATGGAGAGAGACCTGTGCACTTCGCTGCCCAGGCCCCAGGCTATTCCCCGTGTCTGTGCCCTCTATGCGATAGTTCCTATACGATGGTTCCTATACGAATCCTATATGCGATTAAGATAAGAGACATTAAAGGGGGACTCCAGGAGTCATAGAGGCACCACAAAAACGATATGTCGACACAACAAGTACCGAATAGAACCATTATTAGCCCATATTACCTCTGCGCCACCACCATGCTATCACCATGTTACCAGCCCTAAGTTCATGTCGCCATTGGTCCCACGGTATGAGAACCTTGGTTCTGCGCTAAAAATAAGCCGATGCGACGATCGGTATTCTGGTCATGCGACCTCTCGCTATCTCCAGGCTCTGGCTTCTTAGGGGTAGTGACAGTAGCCAGTCACTCACGTTCACCCACGTTCACCCACGTTCACACCACTAATCGCAACCACTAATGGGATGATATTTGAGGAATGTCCGGGGATTTATCCACTGTGTTGAAGAAATGGCGTTTTGTCTAGTGCTACTTCCCGTGCAATTGCCATGCCTCTACACTGCCCCCTACGCTTCCCTAATCTACCAGTGCCCTACGCAATTCCTACGCCCGTGCCCCCCTTAAAGAGCCCGTGAGTGCCTGTGCGTGGCAGTACCATTCGCCCCTGGCCCGCCCTTCACGCTCTGCCGGGCACTGCAGCGTGGTGCGAAAATCGCGGTTTGCCTATGAAATTCGGGCAATTTTTTTTCGCAACGATAACAGTGGCAACCCACCTCTTCCCGGTTCCCCCATCCACTGAATCAACGTCTCTTGCCGTCTTAACAAAACACGTTATTGCCTTCCTGGAAGCGTGTGAAAGTGTTTAATTGACCGTCCCATTTACGATCCCGCCAACTGCGTGTTTGTGTACTCTCTTCTTAGCGCAAGATCACTCTGTCTACGAGCGTACCGCTGCCATTGCCCTTGCCGCCCTTGCTTAATCGCCCCCTTTTTTTTTTGTGTGCTTGCCTACCGTTCTATTATAGCGGCACATCACACATCTGAACAGCACCTACAACTACTACAGAAGTGTCTGAAATGTCTTCCGTCTCCGAAACCCCGGCTGTAACCTCTGCCAAGAAGGTATCCTTTTCTCCATTGCTTACCTGGAAAGACCCAATCGCCACCGGTAAGGTGTTTGGCGGTGCCATCGCTGCACTTGTCGTGCTCAAGTCCGTCAACGTTCTTGCGCTGTTCTTCCGCATCACTTCCCTTGCTCTTGTTCTCTCTGCTGTTGCTGAGTACTCCGGTAAGCTCGTCACCGGAACTGGATTCGTGACCCGTTTCAGACCACCTTACACCTCAGCTGGAGAAACCTGTATTGCCGCTGGCCTCAAGTCCATCGCCAGTGCTGTTCCAGCCATCGAGGAAGGTGCTCAGAAGCTCTTATACTCTGCCAGCATCGAGTGTACATTGAAGGCTGCAGTTGCCTCGTTCTTCCTTTATAAGCTCACTTCTCTTGTGTCTTTGTACTCGCTCGTGTTCACTGCGATTGTACTTGCATTCTCCGTCCCATTCATCTATGAGACTTACCAAACCGAGATTGATGCCGCTGTTTCTGAGTACTCGAAGATTGCATCTGCAAAGGCATGCGAGTACTCCAAGCTTGCCCAGGAAAAGGCCGGTCCTTACATCAAGCAGGCTGACGAAAAGCTCGGGCCTGTGTCCAAGTTTATCAAGCAGAAGTTCCAGGTGAGAACTGCCTCTACAACAGTAAACGATACTGTCGAAGCTGTTGCTGAGGAGGCTACTGCAAAGACTTCTGGTGCCCAGGTTTCTGCTGCTGCCGATTCCATCCCGGTTCCAACAAAGGCATCCGCCCATGAGTTCCCATCCGTCCCATCTACAAAGCCACTCGAGGACCTCAAAGAGCAGATTCAGAGCGCAACTGTTGATGTTGACGATCTGAAGAACGATATTTTAAAGAACAAGGCTGCTGCCGCTAATTTCTAACCTGATATTCTTCTCTATGTTCTTTTACTACATATGATGGTTTGCGTGACTTTCTGACCAGCCTTAGTCTTTAGCTTTAATGCCAATGGGTCTTTTTTTTTCTGTGTTTTTTTTTGCTCTCCATTATATGCTAGCCTTCTCTTTTTGGTATTTACCTGTTTCTTTCTTTTCCAGCTTTTTGTGTGTTATTCCTGCTTCCATTGATGGAGTTTTCACAAAGTGGCTGCTATTTCCACTGTAGTTACTACCAATTTGGCGCGCTGCTACCGTGGAGTTGAAGCCATCACTGTCACACCATTGTTGCCACTGCTGTTGCTACTAGTCGTAGTAGTATCGGCCTTAGTTCAAGCAATGCTAGCTTTGGATATTGAAATGCCTTTGATTTGAAGAAAGACTGTTACCTTTTATAGTGTCTTTATTTGCTTCATCTGGTTAATCTGTCTTTGCTAACTATTATCTATTATCTATGATAATCTATCTTTATACCTTTGCTTTATATTCTCGCCTTTTATATCTCTTCAAACCCCTGTCCACATCCCCATTTATGCGCTTTCCTGCCACAGGTTCTACTAGTTTCAGGCAGTCTCTGGTGTTGCAGCATAGCTTGGAAACCAACACAGTTGGTGCGATGTGATGAGCTGCCGCAGATGGAGATGATAACGCAAGAGAACACAACGGCTGCGGCAGCGTCAGCGTCAGCCCCTACTGGCGACCGTTACAGCTACGAATAGAGTACGAAAAAGGGAGCCATGGCCCTGCGTAGAAGGTATATGTTGTTATTCTTACTACAATACACACACGGATAGCTAACAGGGCTTCCACAGCTAAGGGCTGCTTCTATCTGCAAAGTGTTTGCGATCAGTGGGCAGAGAAGAAGGTGCGTCCGTGTTATCAGATACGGCATCCCGCAAATATCCAGTGGGAGAAATCGAAGATGAACAACCGAATGGTGAGGTATTCAGTTCATGAATACAGCCAAATTCGGTTTTGGGTGCACGTCCCCTACTAAAGAGAGTGGTCCAGATTGCGCACTGCACCTCAAAAACGGTTTAGTTCAGATGCCAGAAGTGGCCTGTGTACTCAATGCCATCCCACAAGCCTCGCAAAGAGGATCCTAGAAGGATCAACAGTGAGAATGAAGGAGCTGGCCACTCATAGCGTAGAGTTGTGCCAAGCTATGGCTCTTTTCAAAGCCTCGATACAACTATTCTAACTTTTGGGTGTACGCCAAACTACAGGTCCACAAGAAGAGACCAACGCTTACTGCAGAACACCTACCATATAGCATTTTGTCGGACAACGACTATCGGACAGCAGCTATCGGACATCATCCAAAGGCCAAGAGGTGAGGCGACGACGCCTTCTTCTTGGGCACGACGGCTGAGTGTTTCCATTGCAGCGGCATGCACGCACTTTGGTGCACCAGTGATAACGGACATCATGGAATAATGGAATGGAGTGATAGGGGTAAAACTCCCTTACGTCTTGGGCAATCCCTGTTTCATTCACTCGGTGGGGGACCCGCCAGAAACAGTGGGTAGCGCACTCCAGGGGTGGAATGTCTAGTCTTGGCTGTTTAGGGTTGGAGACTTCGGCATGGTAATGCTTAGTACTGAAGGTTGCGCTCTGTAGGGTTGAGCACTACTCTATATTTAGCCCTAATAATCACCACGTTAAGCTTACGACGACGCTCCTACCTACGGAAGACGCTCTGGAAAAACCTCCACCGGTGTTATTTCTGTGCTTCGGTTGCTGCTGTTCTCCATGCCCTTCGAGAGAACGGGCTGCCTAGGGTGTGAAGGTGCTTATGGTAGCTGCCACATTGGATTATAAGCCTTGGACGGGTTCTTTTTCTTGAAGTGGTATGTGAGATTCTCGCCGATGACGACACAACCATTGCTGTTACAGGGAAAACATGCATCCCGTCATTTGTGTAGGATCTGCGGTGGTTTGGGTTAACCTTGTAGCTTGTACCAGATCACCACGGTAGAATAGCATATCTTATCCGGCCCCAGACTCTTTCAACTATGTTATATGGGGCTACAAGATTCTATAAGATGCTCCACTATGGAATTACGGTGGTTTAGGAAGCACAAATCGCGTTGTTCTCTGGTCCGAAGGTTCCGTTCGACGCCTTAACCACACACAACAACGGGTCAGCGTATTGGTCTCTACCCCCGATAACCCCATGATCTCCACGTTGTGCACAGATAACCATAACACTACAGCACGAGCCCACCATACAGGCCGTACAGGTCGCATGAAGTACATGGGCTGCAGAAACGGTGGGTGGTAAGGAAGAGGGAAGAGAAGAAAAGTTCTAGATAATACTCAACAAGGCTCGGCAGTACGCGGAGGTAACGTAACCTTTAGAAAGCATTGGTATTTGGAGTCGAAGTAAGTGAGCACAAGTTAGCATAGGCTAAAGATAAATATCATCAAAGTTAGGTAAAATATATCTAAATAGAAAGGTTGAAGCGGTTGGATGTCTCCGCATAAAGAGACATGTCTACTACTAGAATGATTAAGGCAAAGAAGCAAAGAGTGCCTGAAAACACGCGCTTTCCGAAGTCGTAGCCCCGATATCTTCCCTCTACATGGGAACACGCCAAAAGAGGTGCGGACGTGCCTCAAAAAGCCTCCCTTCACTTAACAACGATATATCCACCCGAAGCCCGAAACGCGTGAAACGCGTGAAACAACACCACGTTAACACCACCGGCGATTCAACGATGCGTGCAGAGCGAGCACCGCTTATGGTGTTACTCTTGCGATTCTATATCATAGTCAATAAAGATGCCCCATACCTCTATATGTAGAATCCTTGGCTGTCCTATTCTCTATCCTCTACTTACCCATATTCTCCCTAAGTAGTTCAGTGCCCGTGGCCGTGTATGAGCTAGCGTCTTCAGCCCATTGTGAATTATCCGAGCTGCTTACCACGCGCACGATTCGCGGAGTAGCTGACATGTGTGGCTGCCGCCGATCCAGCAGGCCGGTGTGAAACTTATCGGATTAAACACCACAGGGCGTCCTAATTCAGCCAAGATTTGACATATCGGAAACAGAAAAGCTTGGTAGGGTTTGGGAGAGAGGGGAGGGTGGGCCACCGAAGGTCTTAGCCCAGATATAGATATATATATATATCCCTGTGCATCTGCACGACGTGCGACTCCCCGTTGGTTACGGATGGCCTTTAGTTTGTGTTCCTTTGAAGTGCTGACTTGCCGTTGTGTTTACCCCACGGGCATATACATTTTCTAGTCTATTCTTTGTTCCAGTCCATCGGTCTACTCTAGCCCATAGTTCTGTTCCCACACGCGAGTGTTACTGCGTGCTTGATTACGTGACTAGGCGCCTCTTACTCCCTAGGATCCCATCAACACTACCAGTCGACAGTACGGATCAACTGAGAACACATACCGTATATCTTACGCAATACACCATACACCGCACCATATACCATACCCCACACATTTTGGATCATACACCATACCGTGAGCTACAATATACCGTAAACTGCATATATAAACTACACACCTTACAACACATCACATACCTTGCTCCCTACTACACAATCCAACACAACACAGTATACCATCTACCACTTTGCACAGAGTTCATCGCAATAATCCTAACACAATGGAATCGTATAGTGGTGCAGTACAGAAACCAGAGGACGCCGTTATCCTGCTAGAAGCATCACGCATAGGACTCATTCCCCGTGTTACGAGACGTCTCAAAGAGACAGAACGTTCCCAAATAAAGGCCGGTGACGTCTACATCTGGAATGAAAAGGAGGCGAAGATGAGAAGATGGACTGATGGAAGGTCATGGAGTGCCTCCAGAGTCACAGGGGCATTCCTTACCTATAAAGAAATGGAGCCTACAGGCAAGTGCGATGGAAACAGCTTCAAATACAGGGCCGATGGGCTCATGAAACAGAGCTTCTCGATAACTACAAGTGCTGGTGATAAGCTCCATCTCATTTCTTACACGACGACTACAAACTTTTCTCAGTCAAAGCTCATGTCAAAGACGCCATCGCAAGACCGTGCCTTTGCAAACCTAGAAATCCCATACTATCTGTACCCACAGCTCAGTATCCTTTCCCCAGAGCTTAAGGTATCAGCATCAACTTCTCCAAATTCGACGCCATCTGCGTCATCCACTGCATCATCTCCAGAGGAGGTTCCTTCTTATGACTCTTCCTCGGTTAGAGGCTGTTCTGCTAATGTCTCTCCAATTGCTTCACCTCAGCATATGCCGTATTTGCCAGAGCACTTATTGCCTCTTCAACAGCTGCCGCTTCCAGAGGTTTCCGTACCACGCTCGATTCCACAACAACAAATGACGCTACCTCCTATCCCAACCACGCTACCTTTCACTCCTCCATATAGCGGTGGATTAGTATGTGACGACATTACGGCGCTCAGATATTTAGACAAACTATCTTTCAAATGAGTACCATATAGTTAATGATTTAACGAGTAAACGAATACACAAAAACCGATAACTCCGACTCTATGATATATGCATGATAGTTACAGTGTAGCAATGAATAACCATGAATCAACAGTAACAGAACACTACGAAATGGGCAACAAGACAGAACAAGACTTGATGCATCCAAATATGCATTTAGTAATAACACTCAAATATTACAAAGCCATTAGAGCCACGCCTCATTAGAAATATCGCGTTGTGCGGCTAGTACACTACAACTCCAAAGCCCACTTCTTACCATTCGCATAGTATGTGTCAATTTCCTCAACTCTTTTGCCCTTCGTTTCTGGAACAAGAAAGAACACAAACACAGCAGAGGAAACTAGACAACAAAAGAACACCCAACCAAGGTTGAAACCAATCTTAGATGTTATCATTGGTGTGAACAGCGAAATCAAGAAGTTGGACATCCAGTTCACAGCTGTGGCAATACCCATAGATATGGCTTTGGTCTTCATTGGGTACAATTCGGAGACGGTCACAAAGGAAACTGGTCCCCAAGTGGTTGCAAACCCAATGATATAGAAGCATGTCACAACAATCATTCCAATTCCAGAGCTTGAGTGAGTTTCTAGGAAGACAGCGCCCAAAAGTGCATACAAGAACATAGATATACCCATTATAAATGATCCAAAGTAGAAACAGCCCTTTCTTCCTAGTTTCTCAACAAGATAAATACCACCAAAGGTTGCGACAAAGTTTACGCTTCCCAAAATTATTGCGGTGGTGTACGAGTCCTGGACACCAACCCGAGCAAACAGAAAAGTCCCGTAGTAGAAGAAGTAGTTACACCCTGAAAATTGCTGGAAGAACATTATTCCAACACCAGCAATCAAACGCTCTCCATATCTGGGAGAGCCAACAAAACAGTCCTTTAAGATACCAACAAAATTACAACCAGCTGTTGCTTCCCGATCTTTTAAATGGTTTTGAGTTAGCTTCCTAATCTCCTCAATAACCGCTGGATCCTCAACTTGAAGGCCGTTCAACTTAGCAATGGATTCTGCAGCCTTCGTAGAATTACCTTTGGAAATGTAAAATAGAGCAGATTCTGGCATAAAAAATAGAGCAACAAGAATAAGTATAGACCAAGCATGGCACAGAACTATTGGAATATACCAGGAAAAGTTGCTATCCTCGTGATACTCCTTACAGCAATAGTTCACAACGCCCCCTAAGAAAATACCAAAAGTAATCATCAATTGGTAAAAGACAACCATAGAACCTCTAATAACAATGGGGGAAGACTCTGAGATGAACATTGGACAAACTACTGAAGTTACTCCCACGGCTAGGCCTGAAATAAAACGTCCTATCATAAGTTGGACCCAGGAGCCGCTGATAATAGTCATCCACTGAACAAATGTACCCACAGTATATAGCTGTAACGCAAAATATATAGAAGCCTTGCGACCCCATTTATCTGCTAGTTTTGAAAGGACGAGGCTTCCAATTGCACAAGCAACACTGAACACAGATATTATAAGCCCAACAACGATATCTGGAAGACTGTACACCCCTCCATTCTCCGACCCAAAATGGGCCTTGAAAGAAGCCATGTTTGCGATACCACCAATTGTTCCAGCATCCCATCCATATAGAAAACCTGCGAATCCTGTCAAAACACAGAGAGTCACCGCCGTTTTGTGTAATCTGATACTTTTCCAAGTTAACAATTGCGAAGCCCCTGCAACTGTTTTCGACGCCTCGTTGGAAAGAATAGTAAAAGTCCGTGCTTTGCCAAGGGTTGTTTCGGAAACATTGGTTTTAATAGAAGCCATCACTGAAGATTTTACGTTACAAGGGCAAAAGGAAACTAAAAATACAATACGAACAAGAAGACCATAGCGGTCCAGGACTTCCAGATATTATAGCGTTAACTATGTCGAATGAGCTCATCCAGATAAGTTCTCAAAGAGGGGATCCATGACGAGGTTGTTGCTCAGAAAAAGAAAGCCCGTACTTTTCTCGCTATTGGTAGTGATTTGCTAGAGATAAAACCTGGGGTAGGGCCGTTATTCTCTCATTTGCATAATGGCGAGTCTGTGGGATCTCCTGAGAAAATATAAAGGCTGGAAATATTACAATCTTGTGAAATTCAGCAAGTTACAACGTTTCCAACACAGAAAATCTTTGATCATTCCGCTCTTTGAGTTAATAATCTAGTGAAGTGTGTGGTTGATGAAGTTTGGTTAGATATAGAGCGGCGTTCATAACCTACTCGAGTGTTTAAACACCCGGACACCGCGTGGAAGTCTCGAACCGAAGCTTTCGATGGAGTGGCGTAAGAAACGAAGAAGCAGCGCAACATTATCCACCAGCCGTAATTTTTGTGCATAATTACCCCTAAGACAAATTCTATCGATTCGTTGATTCTTTGTGTGTGATTTTGTTTTATGGGGCTTTATATTCCTCCGGCAGGTAGTTCGTCTGGGGGTTCCAACCCGAATCGTGATGATGGCCGTGATGGTATGTTCCCTACATCAGGAAAGGTCAAAAAAGGGACATTCCATACCCGTCCAAGTGTGGGTTTAAGACTATGGGGCCCTCTGGTTCCTGCATCCGATAATTTAGCGGCATTGTATGGCCTTACGGCCTTCCAGACGCTCGTTGGTGTTATAATGTGGAGATCGGTGCGTACAAGGTGGAGAGACACAAGCTTTAGAGGCCGTATCACCAAGATGGTAAACTTCGCCGCGGGATCCTATATCATTTTCAACTCCGGCTTGGAGATTTCACGCCTGAGTCTTCCCTATGATCCATGGTATGACGAGGCTAAGAATGCTAGGGATATCGCGGATGCGCATGGGAAGACTTCTAACTGGTGGTTCGGTCCGTGGGACTTCAAACCTATGAGCTTCGAAGAGTGGAACCACAAAATCGACAAATGGATCTTGGAACAGGAAAGCAATATTGACCGCCAAAGTGTATCATTAGTTGGTAGTCCTGAAATTGGAGAAGCGTATAAGAAAATGAAGGATATCAACACTACCAGGCAATCGCAGATTCTCCAGCAGCTGTGTGATGGGTCGTTCAAAGATATTTTGCCAAACTACCAAACTCATGGTACAAAACTCCAGAATCCACAGAAGCCTTTTCTAATACTTCCGCCTGGGAATGACCTTCAAGATGATCTCGACTTGGACGAGGTTTGGTCTGTGAATGACCCTTGGGAATACCTTGGGCATGATACTGATATCCTCATAAGGTTCATTCCATGAATTAGAACAACAATGAGAACAATTCTGCATATATAATAAAAGGGGAGATCTTTGATATACATCAAATTTACATGTAGGATTAAACTTGAGTGATACAAATCGTCTCATATCTCTTCAAGTACTTCTCAAAAAAAAGAAGCTCATCTCTGCTAATATGATAAAATGAGCGCTAGAAAATGGTATATTATATACATCTTGATATAGAGGTTCACATATAATCTATTCACTGTTTCAACTACTCTATGTACAAGGAATTGTATGCTTAAAAATTGAATTTAAGTAGAAAAATGACAATCGGCATCATCTAGAGGGATGCATGATCCACTGATTCTTTAACTCCTTAGAATTCCTCATTGGCTTCAAAACTGTCACCGCTCCAATCAGTAGCACTAAACTAAGTAAGAGTTTAACCTTATCAAAGCTGTTTGTTAACTTATCAAATTGATTAGATGGCGCCACTCTTGTGCAAAAGACATCAAGACCATATGCGCATACAATGCTTGTGCTTTCCAGATTTGTAGGCAACGAGATAATGTGTTCTGCACCCATAACTGTTCTTAAATGAGAGAGCACAAAGGCATCATCAAACTTCAAGAAAGGTTCGTATGGCATCATCATAAATTCGCCTTTTTCGTCACTTGTCAAGTCACGACCATGAACACGGCGAGAAGAAACAAATGGTTTAGGAAGGTATACAATCTGGTTATTTTCCAAAGCAAAGATAATGGACTTAGTCGTCACGCCAAATCTTGTGGTAGTCAAACCAAGACTCCTAATCTTGTTTGGAACGATAAAGGCCTTTGCAGATGCAGAAGGGGTCAAAGTCATATTGAATGACGATGAGGTCTTTGTTTTGGTAAGTCTGGTGTTTGGAACCATTGATTCAAATAGATCAACCACTACCACATTTTGATCAGAAGTTGGGTTGTGAGAGAAGTAAGTGTACAGTATCCAGTGTTCACCAACAATTACCTTGAAAGACGAAGCTTGGATAACATTCAGATGATAGTCACTGAAAAGGAATTCTCCCGTCAGAGTGTCAATGATGTGCACATAGAGTGTCTTAGTCTCAGTGTTGTACACTCCGAAAGAAGCGATGTTCGGATACAAGTACTTATACAATACGCTTCTGTCACCAAGAACAACACCAATATTAGCTGTATTCTCATCACTTGATCTAGAAGAATATCCCACAATAATCTCATCGTTGCTAGTCTCATACATCCATGTCTGCTGAGTCTGTTTTTCGTGAACTCTATATCCCTTAACTGTTTTTTGATCTTGTCTGACAAAGTAGGAGTCCCCTAAATCCTTGGACAAAACCAGGTCAATTCCGCTTTGAGATTCCATTAAGAAATCTCCGTTCTCTCTGTTCAGGACTCTAATCTTCTTGGAAGGTTGCAGGAGCTGCTTTTCCACTTCAATGCCAGTTTTGGAGTCAAGAATGAACCGTGGCCCGGAAGCTGTGAAGACATGCAATTTGTCCTCAACCTTTTCAAGAGCTATGATATCATTATGGTTGGTGTCGAAATTCCAAGCACGTTCACCGTTAAGAGTATTCAACGCCACAATTTGACCATTTTTTGTTGCCAACACCAAGTACTTTGCAAAGCCAAAATACTCATCATTGGAAGGTGCCTCAAAGGGCCATTGGCCACGGAGCAAATATGGGACAATGCCTTTCATTTTGGTGGACACGGATTTCAGATCAGAAAAATGACGGGACCATCTAGCAAGATATGCTTCCCATATTGGTAACTGCTCTTCGAGGCGGATTTCTTCTTCAACAACAGCAGAACCATCATCCAGGTCCACAATAGCATGCGCAACAGCATTGGTCATGGAGTAATCCCTTGTGAAAAGAGTGTGGTTGTTATATAAGAGAGTATATGTCTCATTTTCAAACTCCACAACAGAGGAAACAACGTCAACGCCATTTGTAGATGGCGTAAATCTTTTAATGTTATCAAATGCTAACTTTTCGTCACCAAGGAAGTAACTCACATGTTCAGAGCCGTCATTAGCATCAATAATATTGGCGTGATACTCAGTGTACAAGACAAAGACTCCATTAACGTACTGGAAGAAGTACTTGTACACATTTGGAATAGAGAATTGCTTGTTACCGGTAAGTGTGTACACTTCGAGGTTTCTATTAACTTCTAATGCCACAAGCGTATCAGTATTTATAGGGATAAACTTATCTCCAGTGACTAGTGAATGAGGACTTGACGCCACACCTGAGTTTTTATCAATGGAAATAGCGTAGTACTTCGTGGTATAAGAGACAACTTTGGTGCCATAGAACTCAACAATAGTATCGTATCCGAAGCTCAAAACGTGGGTAGTAAGCGAGGACCCGTCAAAGAAAGCATAATGTGCATTCTGGGTTTCTTTCTCTTGGAATAAGATTACAAAGTTTCCGTTTTCCAACGAATTGACCTTGGCGTCATTGAACTTCTCGATTCTGCCCTTAAGTGATTGATTGAAGGAAGCAGTATCAACCGTGATCACAGAACCATCTTCCAAGACAATAATAATACTAGCAAAATCAACAGTTACTTCTATATCAACAGTCTGAACCTCGAATGAAGCCAATTGGGCCTTCAAAAAACCGTTTGTGGAGTTCCAGATATTGACGACTGATCTGCTATTGTAGTTGGTTACAGTAGCAACGGTGTCATTACCTAGCGAAACTAGAGCACTAGGACCATCCAACTGAAGTCGCCACACAATCTCACCATGCGATAGATATGCCAAGATATTTGCAGAAGAGAGGACGGTCATTGAAGCTGTTGATGCCGCCTCGTCGATGTGACTGAGCACTGTGTCGAGAGGTCCGAGCTGTGCAATGTGCCAGTCAACAACAAAGGCTTCATCATCCCAAACGGCAGTCACAGTTTGAAGAAATACACATAAAAGACTTAACCACACCTTTGGATAACAGATGAATACCATGGTTAGCGCCTTTGGTAGACAGCCTGCTGTGTGCCTCACTTTAGGACGTGCTGCAAAGTCCCATGTTGAAGTTGGGCCCAACTATTCGCGAAGTGCACCTCTGAGATAAGATTAATCCAACCAGACTACCTCAGTTTACAGCTTAGAATCTTCTATTTGCAGTCTTTGGTTTCAGTTCTAGTGCTTCTGTTTCGGTTTGACTATTGTCTAGTGAATAAGTTGCAGTTGATATTTCAAAACAGCGGTCAGTTACACAACTGTCCATAGCTTTACAATTTGGTACTAGTAACTGTGAGATCTAGTGTAAACAAAAGTTAATGTGTTGATTCTAAGCACCTGAAATTAAACAGCCTCGAGCTCAAATACCGTGTTTCTATTCCGATCCAGTGCTTCCTTATGTTGGGCAAGTTTCTCTTGGTATCTGTAGTAGTTATACCAAGCGATATCAACAAGGGTTATCATCAATCCAATCGCATTATACCATGTGAGAGTGTCGTGAAAGATAAAAGAGGAAGCAACAATGGTCAAGAGCTCCTTAAATATTCCCGCAATACTAAGAGTTATGACTTGAGCTCTCTGAAGGATGCCGAATTCGAAGAGAGTCATAAAAAAGACAAGGAAACCTGGGAACATTAAAAGAATAAAAGTTTTAATAACGCCCTTTTCAGACCAGATGTCAGCATGGCAAAAGTCCAAAAAGCCTTCAACAAAACAGCCGACAATGAAGAGCGCAACGAACATCGGCGGAGAAAGCTGTGATATAGTATAAATGGGGTTCTTCTTTTTTGTCGATGATTGCTTTCCTTCTTCTTCAAGTTCTAGTATAGATTTGTCAGCGTCATGATTCTTGACAAGTAGAAACTGAGTGAATACCCATCTCAATCCACTCATACACGCAGACAATAACACTAAGGTAAAGCCAAGTAAAAATAAAGAACTGTCCTCTTCTTCCGTACCAGAATTATCGTTATCAACCATAAGCATCACACCAAAACTCATTAATAGTACAATTCCAAGCAACTGGTAGGTAAACTTTTCCAGTTTGGCTAGAACACCAAAGAGTAGTACAAACGCGATACTAGAACTTTTCACCATAGTATATGTTGTGAGTGTAATGAATCTGAAACTGACATTACCGAATCCAATATCACCTGCTGAAGCCAAGGAGCATGGAATGATGTGTGTAATGTAAAACTTCATGCTCTGTTTTTCTGGAGTAGCTCTTGGCTTCAAGGTAGGACTTAATGTGATTGCTATGAAACTGAGGCATGATAGTAGGAGTTGGTGGAAAGATGTAATTAGAATGGGGAAAGGTAAGTTCAGTTGGGACTTGTCAAACATCCACTTGTTGTATAGGGAAATTGTTAGAGAGAAGATATACCACCCGAGGATGCATATTACTATTTGGATAGTTGTCTCAGTGATAAACGGAGCGACGGGTTTGTCATTCTTCGAGATAGCAGAATCCGGGTTCTGCGAAGAACGCAGAAGAGGGTTCGAGGGGTCCGAACTCAATGCTGCAGGATCAATGGGCGATATCGTGGAAGGTCTTCTATGGATGTCAGTTTGTGAAGAGTTCAGTTTGAGAGAGTGTATTGGGTTGGACATTCTCGGACTGAAAGCGCCAGAGATGCCTTTGTGGGACGTGTTCTTCTAAAGTGCCTAACGGCGAGAAGCCCCGATTCTCAAACCAACGTATCGTTGCTAGACAGAGCGTAAAATTCAGCACGCTGTTTGGGTTGTTGTGGCAGTTCTGATCCAGTGATTCCTTCTGCAGGTGGCAATGAACTTCTAATCCCCAGTATTGCTCCTATGCAGCTTTACATGGGTACTTGTTTAGCTGTTCGTAGCGCCTCGGAAGAGACGTTTTATCGTGGTTCGCGAAGATCAGCTACAGTCGCTGGTTATGGTGCACGTTCCGGTTGCGGTGCACTGGTATGTGTGAGTGCTTTGGCATGTGCTGGTAAAGCTGCACTTCTCAGGGTTATGGAGCACCGACCGGTTCTCGTGGGCAAACGCGGCAGTCTGGCGATGGTGCCAAGCACCGCCGCTGTCATAGAAATAAGCATAATTCAGATCCCTAGAATGGCCATAGTAAACGGAGTAACAGGAAGTATAATCGTAGTTGAGGCAATAGTTATAGCAATAGCAATAATCATTAGCGACGATGTAGACGTAAATGCAGGAGTAATTCGAACTGATGGTCTCTTTACTGTAGTGGACGCTGAAATGTCTGGGGACTGTCCAGCACCTTTGAACCCTGACTATCCTGGGAATGATCCTTGATATTTCCACCACAGAACAGAACAGAATACAAAGAAAAGCAGATGCCCTAGGCCCAGATGAGCCTACGAATCCAGGAGACTTAGAACGCACAGGCTACTACAAACAACAACCCACAACCTACAACAAACAACAAACAACAAACAACAAACAACAAACAACAAACAACAAACAACAAACAACAAACAACAAACAACAAACAACAAACAACATACAACTACCCACCGCTGATAACTAACCAATAGCCAATCTCCATTTCTCCATCTCCACCAACAATCTCGCCTTACCCCTACTTCCCGTTGTGACTGTCTGTGAAACCAAAGTCCGCTGTGACGTTCGCGAGTACTCGTACCGGGCCAATAGGAGATCGCTTTTTCGTAAGGCGCTGTATCAGGAACACCGAAAACGAAGGCTTACGGTTTAATTGGTCACTTAAAATCAGATTGTGGACCAATCATGTTTTCTGGAAACTTATTGGAGTAACTTTTGGCGGTATCTGAGGCGTTAGTGTGCTCAGTCTCTGCCACAGTGTGAGGACCCCGATGGGAACTCTTACCCTTTTGGCATTCCCCGTAGGGGCAGCATCCCAGCGTCATCGAGATTTCCTAAAGAG
The DNA here is from genome assembly GCA_030585085.1 of Petasospora xishuangbannaensis. Classification (NCBI taxonomy): domain Eukaryota; kingdom Fungi; phylum Ascomycota; class Saccharomycetes; order Phaffomycetales; family Wickerhamomycetaceae; genus Petasospora; species Petasospora xishuangbannaensis. The sequence goes on along the minus strand of JAJMBV010000016.1, from coordinate 125,773 downwards.
TGAAAAACTTCCCCGAAAGTTTCTCGATCTTACCCTCGCTTCGAGGCCGGCCTTTGTTTTATAGCACCTGAACCGTTTCACCACTAGCTTCGTAGTGGTGCTTCTTCTGCTACTTCTACTTCTTCAAGGTCTAAAAAAACACGATGGAGTCGCTTGCTCGCCAGTCTGCTAAGATGTGTCCCTTTGTTAAACACCACCTTCTCTCCTCTAACGGTGTTAAATCCCTTGCGGCATCCGGATCCTTGGCTTCTCAAGCCATCGCATGTCCTGTGATGGGCCCTGCTCTTGCAGAGAAGAGACGTACTTATGTTACTTCTACGAAGCACGCTGCTGCCCAGATGGCTACCGCTGAGGTACAGGAACAGGACACCTTTGTGGTGGACCACGGCACCCAGGAATCCGCTTTTGATTACGATGGTCTTCTGGACGACCAGCTCTATAGAAAAAGAGCGGACAAGTCGTACCGTTTCTTCAACAATATCAACCGTCTTGCTGCAGAGTTCCCAAAGGCCCACCGTGCCTTGGAAGATGACAAGGTCACCGTTTGGTGCTCAAACGACTACCTCGCCATGTCCAAGAACGAGCGAGTCATCGAGGCCATGACTCGTACTTTGAAGAAGTACGGTGCCGGTGCCGGTGGTACTAGAAACATTGCAGGTCACAATAAGCATGCCATAAACTTGGAAGCAGAGCTTGCGGCTTTACACAAGAAGGAAGGTGCATTGGTCTTCTCGTCCTGCTTTGTCGCCAACGATGCCATCTTGTCTCTTCTTGGTCAAAAGATGAAGGACTTGGTCATTTTCTCTGACGAACTCAACCATGCTTCCATGATTGTTGGTATCAAGCATTCAAACGCGCGTAAGGAGATCTGGAAGCATAACGACTTGGAGGATTTGGAAAGAAGATTGCAGAAGTATCCGAAGTCTGTTCCGAAACTCATTGCTTTTGAATCTGTCTACTCAATGTCTGGTTCCGTTGCAGACATCCCAAAGATCTGTGATTTGGCTGAAAAGTACGGATGTTTGACTTTCCTGGATGAGGTTCATGCTGTTGGGTTGTATGGTCCACATGGTGCTGGAGTTGCTGAACATTTTGACTTTGAGGCCCACCGGAAAGTTGGTATCCGCTCCCCTGACTTCAAGACCACCTTGGACCGTATTGATATGATTACTGGTACTCTCGGTAAATCTTTTGGCACTGTTGGCGGTTATGTCGCTGCCTCTGCTCGTCTGATTGACTTCTTCAGATCATATGCTCCAGGATTCATCTTCACTACGACGCTTCCACCAGCCGTTATGGCCGGTGCTGCAGAGGCTATCAGATACCAGCGTGCTTACTTGAATGACAGACAGCTTCAACAAGTTCATACACAGTATGTCAAGGACTCTCTCTCTAGTATTGGCGTCCCAGTCATGCCAAACCCCTCCCATATTGTTCCTATTATCATTGGTGATGCTTCTAAAGCTAAGGCTGCTTCAGACTTGTTGATGAACAAACACAAGATCTATGTACAGGCTATCAACTTTCCAACTGTTCCACGTGGTGAGGAACGTCTCAGAATTACTCCTACTCCGGGTCATTCGAATGATTTATCTGACATCTTGGTTGATGCTGTTCAGGATGTTTACCAAACTTTGGACCTTCCAATGGTCAAAGATCTCGAAGCTATTGGAGGATTGTGCCATGTTGGGGAACAAGGATATGTTGCTGAGGAACGTTTGTGGACCGAACAACAATTGGCTTACACTCAAGATGACTTGAACGAGAATGTCTTTAACCCTGTCATTGAACAGCTGGATGTCTCTTCTGGTATCCAATGGGACTAAAGGTAAAGCAGCCAAAGCCTAAACTTTTATTGAGCCCATCTTATTTTGTAAATAGGGAATCTTAGAATTCTATAAGTCGTCTGTCAGAAATATATTTGCCTTGTTACTGTAGTTTTTGATATATAACTAGCCTAAAATTAAACAGCAGCTCTCAAGAGAACAACACAGCCATCAATGGGCCGCAGTTTCAGCTATAGCAAAATTGTACGGCTACCAAAATAAATTTTACAAACGGCCATAGAGAGATAAGAAAACATATCAATAAAACCGAACGGTAATATCAGAGATATCGAAAGAGTGCGGCTAAGTTGTACTAGCAGCAAAATACACTATTCACAATATCCAAAACGAAAGATCAGTCAAATGATGGCAAACCACGAGAAAATGGTCTTATATACTGAAGAGAAATTTCGAGAGACAATAATATATCGCTATTTATATTTTGTTTTAATCCATTTCTCTGGCAATCGATACAGGTTTTACTTTACAATAAGAACGCCGCAATACCTGCAACAACGCCTGCCATGATACCACAGTTCACAATTGAAGAAGCGGCATTACCTGTTGATATAGAGGGAACACCTGAGGAATTACTCCCGGAAGTCCTAGAGAAATTAGACGAGTTCAAGTCAACAGCAAGAGTAGCTGAGGCTAGCAAGAGAACAAGAGAGGACTCCACAGTGAGAGAAAGTTGCATCCTTATTTTTTTCGTAATTTTTCAATGGAACAGAAGATAATTCAACATGCCTCTAAATATAGAAAGGATAGAAAGTAACTACTCTACTCTTATATAGTTTGCACATATCTATCTAGGATATCTGTGTATTTCTTTCACCGCTCATTGTTGCTTGCTGTTTTGTTTGTGCGTTCCACCAAGAAAAACAAACCATACAAAGCTAATCTTGACAACTATTCGCTGTCATGATACTATCTCGCTATCACCAGTAATATTATCGTTATATTTCTGCGTTTGAGTGTACCTTTGAATTGAAAGTTGATTCATTGTGTGTCTGAGATTATGAAGAATCAGAAATATATCACCATTTGAGTTGGGAAATATTTGGCGACAGAGTCCAACTATTATTATCTTTACAAAATTATTTCCTGTTTGGAAAACTTTGAGATTACAGCCGCACAGTGAACACACTAGGACGTCATAGCAAGTATAACTGTATGCGCCCCACTACGCAATTCAGGGAGAAAGTCGCAAGAACGGGGTTCACAGCCCAGTTATGGACGCGTCTTACCTGCAAACCATAGCTGCGGTTATACTGTCACCTCAAATACTGTTCTTTGGTGTCGGCTTGAGAATATCAACCTACAAAACTCTGTAGAAGAGATGTGATTGGGCTCGTTTAGAATGCGCTATGGTTTTCGGGAACTGGATTCTTCGCAGAATCACTATAGTTGTCTCTTTCGTTAAGAAAAAGATCAAGGTCATAAAAGGATCTCGCAGCTTCCAACAACTATGTAATGGAAGAAAGTATCTAATTAAATAACTATCATATATTAAAGTCAAAGGAATCTAATTTCTGGGTGATAGTATGTCTTGCATCTCCAGTAAGCTCTGTGAATGTCCTTCCACTCCGATTCTTCTTTCCCATCATAATCTTCGCTTGTAGTTTTGGGGGTATCAAGCTCAATGTATTTCACATCTAAGCCATAGTTATTCATGTCAATTTCAACAATTTTCTTGTAAACATCATAGATTATCTGTCTGTCTGCACCTAGACCATTAAAGAAGGAAAATACCCCGGAAGGTTTCAATAAACCGACAATCAAGTCATAAAGGTCAAGCATATCGGAGTAATCCTCAGAGAAAGTGTCGTAGTAGATACCGTTGAAGAAGACACCTTGGTTGAGCAATTCAGGCAAGGCATCCTGCCATCTACCCTCCAAAACGGTTACATTTGGCTTGTTGTACCATCCATCTTCTTTCAACTTTTTCAGAACGTCTGGGTGTGCTTCAGAGATGTAGTGCCTTGTTGGTTTCTTGTCCTGGATCATCGTATCGATAATACCCATTCCAAAGCCAATATTAAGGACAGTGACTTCCTTTAAATCACCATCAGCGGGATCTAGTTCTCCAACGGACTTGAAAATAGTTTCACAACCTGCACGCATGAGATCGTGTTCCCAGTCCATCATCACGCCGTCCTTGTTATCAGCGGTAACGAGGGCTCCGTCGCGATACTCCAATTTGGTCTTTAAATACACAGACTGAGTAGCAGCAGGGTCATTTGATTTTTCTTCGCTGGCATCAGCAGCTTTAGAGATGTAATCGATTTGCACATTTACCGGCTGTGTATGGGTATCTTCCTGGTCTCTACTGGCTTCGGCAGTATCAACGAGGTTTGGCTCGGTGCCTCTTTGCTGGTGGAGTATCTCCAATTCATCATCTTCAATAAACTCGATGTTGTCGTTTACCTTTCTCAAGAGAAGCTCTGCCCTAACACCTGCGTCAACCATCTGATTGTAGAATTGGGAGTCCTTCATGCCTCTCTTGTACAGGATATCGCCTGGAGTGTTCTGTTCATCATCGAGAAAGTTCCATCCAGCACCCCAGCTGAAGAGCTCGTCAATCATATCTGAAATAACGGCCGACTCGGCCTGCGTGGAATCAACCGGGATTGAACGACATATCAGGTGTAGTGGTGTAGTGGTTGTAGTGGGTTCTTCTTCAATACCAGCCTCGTAGTTAGCAGCTTCCTCAACAGTATATGTCGATGGGATCCCGTTCTCGAGGAAGTACTTCAACTTCGTCAAATAGTGGCCCGAAGAGATTGGACGAACGGGAAACCGACAGAGATCATGAAGATCAGACATATTGGAGTATCAACTCTTTGTGATTTCTGTACCCTAAAGAAACACACCCTCACTACTTAGAACCTGGTTTGTATGTGTGGTCAGAGAAAGAGCGTGGCCCACCCCCGAAAACTTATTATAGGCGATGAGCAAGAAGAGTAGGCCAAAAAAAGCGTAAGCCAACGACCAGGCCCAGCACCAGGGCATCACAACCACTAATTTCAGAAGCCCCAGACTGCATATAACGTAGTGAATCACACCGTGCTACATAACCACCATTCCTGCTAGTCCAACGTTCATGGTTTGAGCACACATAGGCCTTGGCCGAGTTCCCGGCCGTTTCCGGGGCAAAGAAGGGCGGTGTTTGGGTAGTTCCAGAACGGCGATAGGGTTTTGTGAGCAGAGCAGACGGAGGGTTGGTTCTGTGTGGAACCCCCCGTGTGCCGGCAAGTCACTACTACAAAGCAGCACCAGATGGCTATTGTTTTTTGATTATCATAGGCGTAGGGATGAGTAGAATTTAGCACTACTTAATATTTTTGCTAGAACTGCTTTGAGATGCGACAATCGGAGTATGCGATAAAGGGAAACACCACGGGGCCACATGGCAGTCCAGGTTCGATTCGCGGAGTGCGCGGTTGCTAACAAATAGGAGATGACGGATTGGTCGTTGCTAAGAGCGCGATGCGACCGAGAGGGCCAAAGTAGGACAAAATAGCACATCTTTAGATCTGGGAGGCGTTTCGAGAGAGAGAATCTAGGGGACAAACTTACGACGAATTACAGTTGGAACCACCATGGAGGACTCAATAGTATGTAGATTGAATATGTAGGGGACGGGCAAAAAGGAGTGGTGACGACAATAAGTCGGGTAGGTGGAACAACAGTAATTGGGAAAATAAATGAACACAGATATATAATAAGCATTGTCTAAAAGCAAGCGAGAGAACCGAGACACCGGCACTACCGGCATAGCGGGTTTCGAAGGAGAGAAGGGGGAGGGATAAAGGAATGCATCCGGCCACTGGTGGAGCGGGTTTAGACAGCAAATCTCTTCTCAGCTTCTTTCCAGTTGATGACGTTCCAGATGGCCTTGAAGTAGTCGACCTTGACGTTCTGGTACTGTAAGTAGTAAGCATGTTCCCAGGCATCAATCGCAACTAGCGGGGTGTACTTGGAGCCGACCGTGTCCTGGTTGGAAGTTTGGACCACTTCGATGGCGCCGTTCTCATTGTTCTTGACAACCCAAGCCCATCCTGAACCCTGAATACCAGCAAGCTTAGCATTGGTCAAGGTGATGAGCTTGTCAAGTGAACCGTAGTCCTTGGTAATAGCATCTGCCAACGCGCCTGTTGGAGCCTCGCCACCGCCCATGCTTGTAGGAGCAAGGTTCTTGAAGAACAAGCAGTGGTTTCTGTAACCACCTCCGTGGAACTTGATGGCCTGCTGCAACTCAATGGACTTCAACACATCACCGGCCTGTGAAGCCTCTGCATGCTGCTCCATTGCTTGATTGTAGCCGTTGACATACGTCTGGTGGTGCTTCTTGTGGTGGAGCTCGTTGATCTGGCCAGAGATGTATGGCTCAAGCGCACCGTAGTCCCAGTCAAGATCTGGCAAGGTGGCCTTGGTTCTTACAAGCATTGGGGCTCTGGCGGCCTGGATACGAAGCGTTCTGACTGCAAACATCGTGGAAACTATGTGATATAGGAAACCTACTACTGGCTCTTGAACAACGGTGTTGCTGTGTGGGAACAAGGATAAGTTTGACAAGAGATGACAAACCGATCGCGGCCCGAGCGCAGAGGGGAGACACCTGGACACCAACAAAGAAACACCCGAACACCCAGATGTTGAACATCCGTACACCGGGAATCGAAAACACCTGTACACCACAAACGGTAGCAACCCGCACGCGTCGAGACTTCTCCGGGCAGAGAACAAGCATATGTGCTGGAATTGCATGCGATGCCCTCTATACAACAGCATGCTTGTGGTGTGGACGCTTGCATTTGTCTACTGGCTGCTGTGGGTGTATCTTGTGGTACGTATTCTGCCTTTTTATTGTGTTTTGTGGTGTTTTTTGCACACATTGTAGCCCTATCATTTCCCTAGTGGGCTTGGGTAAAACGTCTGGATCCGAGTCTCTAGTGCACAGAACCCAGAAACCAACATACCGCAATCGGGGTACTAACGAGTGCCTCCGTGACTACAGCCATTCATCGATGACGATTCGGTGTTCCAACACCTTTTTCCTGCTCAGTCCATTGCGATAAAGATCCCACTAGTTCTTCTACTCGTGGCGTTCGCAGCTATCGGCACATACATTGCGCTCCTGTTTCTACAAGGTGGCTCCACACAGACACACGGTGTGAAGACGCGCAACCCACCTTCGGTGTTACCTTCTGATTTGTGATTCTGTGCAGAGTGCTAGGCTGTAAGGCTGTGTGGTATTGCTGGTACGTTCCTGGTGAACTGTTTGCTGTGCCCTCTGACAGCTGGGGCCTGATTCTGGGGAAAGAGGCTCCACAGCTTAGGGAACACTACACTACCACCGCTCATTACCAACTGCCACCAACTCCACCAACTCCACCAACTCCTCCACCAACTCCACCAACTGTCACCAACTGCCACCACCACGACAATTACAGACCACTGCGATTAGCTGTATAGAATGGATACAATATGACGACTCTTAGTGTTTTTTTTTTCTGGAAACACCCTACCAAAACTAGAAACAGCCGTTTTCCTGTTCCTTTTCTTATTCCCTGCCCATCCGGCTGGTCCTCCAGGCCCGGGCCACTGCGTAATGGCGCTTCCTCCACCCTCTGGAAGGATGCGCGTAATCGGAGCCCACCGCGAAATTGTGTGGTGGGAAGAAAGATTCGGTAGGGATACTGGCGCCAGCACGCCCTGTGGTAGATCAACACTCGTAGCACAACCACGACGGCTGCTCTAGAAGATACCGTAATAGCGGTAAGACGGCGTGTGTGGCCACAGAAACACCTGAAACCAGAAGTTCATAAAGAGGTGTCCTCCACTGGCCATTTTTCGGCTTGCCTTCCTTCCTCGTCCTTTCCTCTCGCAGGCGCCTTTGGCAACATTGTCCGCGTTCCTTTTGCGAAACAGAGACAACAAGGAGAAACTGATAACCCACAACACGGCGTTTCGCCGTTAACCGCTCGCTACGAATACTTGTCTTGCAGATCTTAGTCCTGGCCAAGGGCTTGTTTGCCGCCTCTTCGATACTTGGTGCTACTGTTACTAAACCCGCATTGTTCCTGAACGTGTACCGATATCTGTACCTGGGGCCTGGATCCGTACACCTGTTGCCTCAAACCCGCACTCACAGATCCCATTCCACTGTTTCCTCTTCTAACGTGGGGTTTCGGTTACGATAACAGTCTAATAACACTAAAGCATCCCCACAACTTCTTTTTCCCCTTACACAATCAATCACCCACCCATTAGATCACTCAATACTCTGCATGACCACCGGCCTTAGCAGATCGGTCTTCCAACTCACACAACTATTCTCTTCCTCACCACACCATTTTTTACTATACATTACCATCACACCGCATGTCCCGAAAGAAAACAGTACAGGACTTCCAGTTTGGGAGTCGGCTCGGTGAGGGCTCCTACTCCCAGGTTTTCAAGGGCGTAGACACCACCAGCCGTAAGGTCTTTGCCATCAAGGTACTCTCCAAGAAACATATAGTGAAGGAAAAGAAAACCAAATACGTCAACATCGAGAAAATCACATTGAATAGACTGGGTCGTCATCCCGGTATCGTGACACTATACTACACATTCCAAGATACCAATTCCCTCTACTTTGTTCTTGATCTTGCAGAACACGGTGAACTGCTCACGCTGATCCGTAAATTGGGATCTCTCAGTGAGAACTGTGCAAGATACTACATGATCCAACTCATTGATGCTGTTGATTTTATGCATAAAAAAGGTGTTATTCACCGAGATCTAAAACCCGAAAACATTCTACTCAGCAATGACATGAGACTCATGATCACAGACTTTGGTGCTGCTAAAATTCTCGATCTAGATGAGCAAGGCAACATCATTGAGAACGAAGAAGCATTTTCAAAGGGCTCCTTTGTTGGAACTGCCGAATATGTTTCTCCTGAACTGCTCAGGCATAACAAGTGTGGTTTCGAATCTGATATATGGGCTATCGGCTGCATTTTATACCAATTTATTGTTGGTATCCCTCCATTTAAAGGAAAAACTGAGTATGCCACATTTGAAAAAATTGTTAACTTACAATACCAATGGCCAAACTTCTTTATCCCTGAACTTATCAAGGACATCGTCTTGAAGTTGTTGAAGTCTAATCCAGAAGATAGACTCTCTATCGCGCAATTGGAGCAGCACCCCTGGTTCTCTAGGCTTAACTGGGAAGATAAGTCTAAGATTTGGGGAGTTCCACCTCCAAAACTCGAGCAATACAGACCTTTGATTGAACAACAACTGCAGCAGAATACCGCACAGATGGGCAAAATTGTAATGCAAAAGAAACTTCCTGCTGCTACAGTGAAGAAACAACTTCTAAGCAATACTATTCATCAGATCAGAAGCGATGCGGGAAACAACTATCTTTACAATGGTCTTGTTAAAGACAACTCTAGGAAACCACTTATCACTCAACAACAAAATCAACACACACCATCTATAAGACCACCAAATGGTGTTAATGGTTCTCCTTCGTCTATATCTCACAGTTCGGTATCTCCACAGAGACCAAGAATTCTACCCCCACAGACAATGTCACCACTCGACAAAGTTCATATATCTCAAGCGCAACAATTTACGCCTCCACAAGTACCATACCCAAACTCCGTATCACAGATCCAAAGTCCCTCACAACAGAAACCTACAATCCCTACACAAGGACATCCACCTTCAAGACCACCGTTCGGAAAATCACTGTCAGAGTTGAATCAATCGCCTGCTAACCTTATAGCTCATCAGCCTAACTTTGATCGCACGCCTCCCCAGCAATCACCGACAAGGCTAAAGGCACCTGTTATGATTTATTCAACTCAAGCAACTCCACAGTCGCCAACCACTCCTCAAAATGATATTCACATGTCATTTCAACCTCCTTTTTTGACCTCAGAGAATACCTCCGCATTGCCATCACCATCGTCAGAAGATCCAATCTCGCGTCAAAAGAGCATTCCTAACCCAACGCAGCCCGAAGAATTCGCTCCTTCGTCAACCTCACAGTCACAGAATGCTTTCCGAACGAGGAGTTTCAAACCTCCGGTTCCACTCAAGACGGAATCGAAACCGTCTTCTTTCAAACCATCGATCAAATCACCACTTCCACCTACACCGAAAATAACCTCGAACCCACCGAAATCTCAACCATCCAAATCGCTACCGCCAAAATCTCGGCCGCCGAAGCTCCAACCACCTTCCACTGTAACTAGAACGACCTCATCACCAGTTATCAAGAAAGTATCATCGTCTCCGGTTTTATCTCAGAAGGCTGAGCAGTCCCGTGATATCTCCAGTTCTAAGGGTCCAACAGAAGTTCTAAAATACCTTGCAAAGGACGAGCAGATAGTCAAGTTAGACTATATCTACTTTGCAGATCTTTCTCTGGCGTCCCTTAGGACGTTCGATCCTTCTTCTACAATGTCCAAGTTGAGCCGCAATATTGGACTAGATGACGTGTTAATCCATGAGATTATAACGCGAAGCATGTCGAATCTAGAGGATGGAAAGAAACGAATTGTGCTTGCTATCACTGATCATGGGAATTTGCTCTTATTTAACTGTACGAATATCCAGACGCTGGCCTTTGACATGGAGATTGATCTTACAGATAAAAATTTTGCCATGTACGACTATGAATTCGACGAAGAAGAAGAGACTGGGTATTTGATTTTGGAAGTGTTGAAGAAAGACAAGCTGGTTTTCTTAAGTCCTCTAGAAAGACAGGTTAAGAAAGACTTGATGGAAGTTTCTACCATACAACATGGCATTGAGCTCACTTGGATTGATGCCTTGATGAAAACTAAGGAGTTACTGAAACAGAATAAGAGTGCTACTCCGGGGGGAAAGACAACGCCGAAATCCATGACTCCTTCTCCGAGCTCATCAGCTATGACGAAGGAACTTACACCGACTAACACTCCTTCAAGAAGCCCGTCTGCAGCTGGTAGTCGTCAGAGAATTACTAGTACGCCTTCAACAACGTCTCTGAAGACTCGTATGACCGTAGTAAAGAACACTTCAACGAATGGTAAGAAGCCAAAGACTCCACAGCAAGTTCAGCAGCAGAATAAAAGGTTCGCGGGGGGTGCTGCTGCTGCTGCGTTCAAGAGTGCACGCTCATAACAAGGAACTATTAGCAGTGTGACGATCTTTTCTAAGGTGTTCATTTACTGCTTATACTCTCAGATTCTGTTTTGGTTTAGACAGTGTTTGGTCATCTCTAACCTATAAAAGTTTCTTTTAATAACCTGTACTGCGGTAAAGTGTAGCAGTGTAGCACCATAGAAGCCTCGTGGTGTGATTGCCATGATCCTCTATACAACGACATGCTAGGTGAGTAACCATTGGTTTAATCTCTCACGTTTGTTGCCAAGAAGACGGACGGGTTATCAAAGCTCTACCACTGAACGCAATTTCTTGGGGCAATGGCATCTGCAAGGCCATAATGCACGATAACACGCTCTTTGCAGCTACAGACACGCCACTACATTAAAAAACAGAGCCCTGCTTCTATACTCTTTGGTGTTTTCCCACAAAAAGATTTGTTTGGTCCCGTTAGTTGTGCTTATCGTAGTTGTGGAATCCTATAGTGTTGGCTATTAGGTACCCGTAGTTGGGTAGAGATCGATTGAGCTTGTGCCATGGTAACTCTACTCAGGACTGCGGATCGGCCCACGACGCGACACTCCGGGAATGTTTTCTACAGGTGAGATGTAGAACCCTATTCCTTATTTAGGAATCTCTTATAGTGTTATGGTAAAGCTCTGATAACCCATTTCAGTAGTCGTTTGTCCCATGACTGGTTGCGTCTAATATTATCAGCACATGGGGGCTGCATGTCACTGCCATTGAAACACACGCACTTAATGGTACCAGTTGGTCTACGGATCGAGTATAGTCCGGTGTTTTGGGCGTATCGTACGGGATCTTCAGTAGCGTATGGAAGGTGTAGCGAGATTGGAATAAGGAAGATTGGAATAAGGGAGATCCCTGAATCTCCACAGAACGTCTAGATAGCGCAAGAGAGCTTAAAATCCGGAGCAATGTGGTATCGTAGGATACAACTAGCAAGCATCATCATAATCACCATCATTATCATCATCTACGCCCCAGAGATGCTCATCGCCCAACTACAGCTGCTGTGCTAAATAGCAAACCCACGTAATCACACTTTGAGTTGATGCTATGATGGGCCCCGTTCCATTGCCATTTTAGACATGCCAAGAACTAACACCCATACGTTGTTGCTCCGTGTTTTTGCGTGTTTTGAGGCTAACCGGTGGGTTCCCTACGTACGTGAGGCTCACTTGATAGCGGAAAAGTACGCACGCGTATCAACGGTCGGCCAACAGAGGCGTAGTAGGGGAGGCTACGGGGTGGTATGGTCCGGGTGCTAACAGATCGGATGGTTATGTTATTACGGGACTGCCGGGTAGTATCCGGGTAGTCCTATTTGATCATTTGGCTAGCCAATGCCTTAACCCTTTTGGCCGATGGCCAATCCATAGTGTCAGCGTCGCCTGGTCTCATCGGGTCTCGTCTGGTCTAGTCTCATCACTACTCGGCTCCTCACGCCTCGTCTTGTCTTCATTGGTGATGGCTTATCGTAGAAGTATGCAAGCCGGTGACAAGCTCACACCCACACACCACTTATTCATCCGTACACCAGTACATCGCCAGCGCCCCACCCGCACACCACCGGCCACCCACGCTACGGGCCACCCACTAGAGACAACAAGGCCATCCACCAACAGCCGAGCAAACACCCCCCCCCCCAAAAAAAATCCCATGGAACATCCCACTACACCGGTTCCCCCACCGGTCCCACCCACATCCTTCCGCTCCTTCGCCCACACACGCCTATTCCACTTATATAAGGTACCGCAAACCACACTTGCGGTTGATGGGCACGTGACGTGCGCCCCCTACGGCCTACGTGCGCGAACCGCGGCCCCCTACCTAGAAATCGGACCATTTCAACGCGCATTGGTGCGCGGGTTTAAACTGGGCAGCAGTGGGAGGCGCCTTAAAGCTCAGACCTCCACGCAAAAGAGTACAAGGCGAAGGACGTCCGTTCCATCGCAAAGCGGGACCAAGCACAAAGCTGAAACTGAAACCTGGAACCAACCTATTTAGAGATTTGGGCTTTCCTGTTTATAAACAAAAAGTGGGTCTGAAGCTGTCTGGGACTAATACCTCATCGTCAGCATCCAAATCCGCATCCGCATCCGCATCATCATCTAAAGCCCGTTGGCATACTCTTTGCGTACCTGACTGTGTGCCACTACTGCTACGACGCTTCCGATCTGGCAGCCACAGCTCTACTAGCAGACTACATTACCACCGGATTGGGCACTAGAGACTAGGAATTAGGCATTGGGGATTAGCGGACTAGCTACCGGATCACGTCTTTACGAACCGCTCGGCCCCACGCTGAAATACGGCCAACTCCCCCCAGCCTAAAACCGCCGCCAGTGCCACTCAGTTGCGTGTGGAAAAGAAAGCCAAAAAGCGGGTTCCCCGTTATCGTTGATTCAAAAAACTTCTTCCGTTACGCGGGGAGGCCAAAACCAAAGCCAAGAACCTGCCATCTGAAAGTACGCTGGAAGTGTTGTATCTTGCTTTTGCTTAGTGCTGCTGTGTTGTTTGGTAGCCACTTTGCTCCGAAAACCAATCCTTCAGTTAAGGCACACACCGACTGGGGCCCGCTCTATTAAGTGGTGTCATTTTCCTCTAGCCTCGCACCACATAACAATCGGTTTTAACCCACAACACCCACACAAAAATTACCCTTTGCGATTCTGTGTGTTTTGGGGGGAAACCTTGATTGACGAACAAAGACTGACGGGTTAAAAAGAAAAGTGGCACTTTTTTTCTTTTTTGGAGCTCTTATTTTACTGGCATTACTTAACGCAGGGTGCCTCTCGCCTTGGGTTACTTTGAACTTTTCGCCTCCCATCGACATCGATCACTGTTCACAAACACCACCAAACCATCCACTAAAGCAGCATTCACATTTATCCTGCGATAAAGACTTTCGTTTCTCTGGCCTTACCCATAGCTTGGTCTGGCACTTTTACACTCTTGCTTTTCACCCATAAAGTCTCTCCACCCACCCACCACGAATACAAACACATACCCCATGCCTGACAACTACCTCACCTTCAACTCAACACCCTCTGGCAGGGCAAAGGGCAAAACTCACATCATAATCGTCGGTGCAGGGATCATCGGCGTATGTACAGCCTATTACCTCACAAAACACCCTGATTTCTCCCCTGAAACCCACCATGTGACCATTATTGAGTCCAAACGGGTCGCTGGCGGCGCAAGCGGAAAGGCTGGTGGGCTTCTTGCACTGTGGGCCTTTCCTCAACAGATTGTTCCTCTGAGTTTTAGGCTTCACGAAGAACTCTCAGATGAGTATAACGGCGAGGAGGAATGGGGTTACAGACGACTCACAACAGTATCACTAGAAGGAAACATCCAGCACGCTCTCAACGAAGATGACGACGATGACGTCTCAAACTCAACTGCCGACTCTGTAACGTCACTAGAGAACGTAGGTCCGGGATGTAAGACTGCTACCCCTGCAACATCTTCAGAATCATTAAAAGCTACGGAAATGGAGAAGTCTGGTTCGGATGGCCAGTCTTTAGGGAAAGTTACCGTCACGAAGAACTCCATCAAGCACGAGCACCTCTCATCGGTGCCACACTTGCCGTCAGATCTAAACTGGATCAAGCCAGAAGTTATCCAGGACTGGTCCAAGCTTGGCGGAAAGGAATCTACCGCGCAAGTACACCCTTACAAATTTACAAATTTCATATTGAAGAAGGCTATCGAGACCGGAGCTGTTGAACTGATACTAGGAAAAGTTGACGAGATTTTGTTTTCTGAAGATACAGGTGCCGCAACTGGTCTCAGATATATCCCTACGAAGCTGATCGGTAAGGATGACGAACGTGTTGAGATAGAAGGTGATCAGATTGTCTTATCCATGGGGCCATGGACTTCACGTATCCTTCCGGATTGTCCCATCTCTGGTCTTCGAGCTCACTCCATCACAATTGCACCTGATAAGGGCACGGTTTCCCCTTACGCGATTTTCACAGAACTCAAGATTGGTAGAAGCAAATACGTCAGTCCTGAAATTTACGCTAGAAAAGATGAAGTATATGTGTGTGGTGAAGGCGATACCCTAGTTGATCTCCCTGAAACCACTGATGATGTCGAGGTGATCAAAGAAAAGTGCGACCAACTCTTCCATTATGTCTCCAAACTTAGTCCAAATTTATCGAAAGGTCATATCCTCAAAAGGCAGGCCTGCTACCTTCCTGTTCTTGATGTCCCATCATCATCCGGTCCATTGATTGGTGAGACCAACGTTGAAAACTTGTATCTTGCTAGTGGCCATTCTTGTTGGGGTATTAATAATGCCCCCGGAACAGGGAAGGTAATGGCGGAGCTGTTGTTGGAGGGTGTTACGCACAGTGCTGACATCAGCTCTTTGGACCCAAGCTTGTACTTTGATGCTAGTGTTCTACTTGATGATTGATTGCTCATTGCTATTTTTAATGCTTCTGTCCATGCAGTTTATGAAACTCGGTTTTCCTGAATGGCTGCTTCTTTTGGACTTCTAATTGCTTTTCTGATTTAGAATACCTCCAGCACCTCTTATACTAGGCATTCGCATTGCCGATGGGGCACCGTCCTCAAAGGTGGTGGTCCCTCTATTCGCTGCTGATTTATAACGAAAATCTTCTGAATGAACTAAGTCATTAAAAAGAGAAATAACGTAGTACGTACGGCATTATGCTAAGTCATGAAACTCATACGTCTAATTGATAGAAGATACATTACGCAACAACAATCATCACCAAGAGAATGATCAGCACCACAACGAGAATGCCAATGCAACAGTCACTTGCTCTCTCTTGATTAGCCCTGATAACATGTTCTACCCTTTTTAGTCCTCTAGATACTTTTCCACCGACCCTATCCAAGTCGCCTTCTAAATCCTCCATAATATAAGCTTGTTCTTCAAGTTCCGTGCCCATAGCACGAGCCTGCTGATTGATTGTCTGCATGCTTGCAAAGACTCCATCAAGATGCTGGTCCTGTTCCCTCATCATTTCCTGTTGTTGATACGCGTTTGACTGTGCATTGGCACTTTCTGGGTTGTCTTCATAGCGTGCAAAGGGATTAGAACCCTCGGATGTGGTCTGTATCGCTGGCGCTGACTTCTTATTGTTCCATTGGGTCAGTAGTGCTTCACACGAAGACTCCAGCGTGGACACAATGCCTTCACGTTCCTTTAGCGTCTGTGAAGAGAGTTTAAAGATTTCAGGGTTAGCCCTCGATGACTCTATCGATTCCTTGAGGTCTTGGATCGTTTCAAGAAGATCCTGGTGGTTGTTTATGAAGTCATTGTCATTTTCAGTAGTGATGGCCGGGGTGCGCTGAACGAAATGGGCAAGGTTCCGCTCCTGGGTCTGGGCGTCTTCAAGGACTTCGACAAAAGGGTCCATGGTTGTTCAATATCTATGGATGGAATGGAAGGTTATATATAGAAGGAAAACGATGTATCCAATTCTAGTTCCCGCAGAACTGTCTTCGTGTGGAATCACAATGGAGCGCTCCTCACATAGCTCTGGTTTTTTGCCTTGCTGGGGCGCGACACTTCAGCACCGCCTTTACTGTTCATTAACGAGCTAAAACCACTCATTCGTGTGCTTAGGAAGTGTTACTTCATTCTTTGTTGGCGGTATATTTACTTATCGCTTATTCCCAGAGTTTTCTAATTTTTAATCTTTTCACCCTTCGGCATCTTTGCTTTGTACTGTTCTCTCTCTTACACTGTTCTCCATTTTCCAGTATATATTTCTCTATTGAAGTACAAAGAACAATAGGCTTTTCTGAAGAAGTCGGTAGCCTTCTAGTAGTCGTTAATGTCTAAAGGGTCGAAAGAGCTTTTAACTAACAGCTGTTTCACCACTCAAGGTGTTTGTACCATATACTTTTTCATGCTTCCTTATAGGTATGAGCTTCGTAAGCAATTCTCTATATTATGATTATCTATGTGATTAATCTTCTATAACCAATTTTCACATATTTCATCATCTTAATAACCGACTGCTCTTTATACCATTGTCAACTGATATCTTGTTAGTTGATACACATGTTCATTTTTGAGCAAACCACAGCACTGGTGAGCTGTGTGGTGTCTGGGTGTTCTTTCACAGAGCTGCACCAATCTGGCTTTAGTTTCATTCATCACGGGTAGGGTCAAGGCAACCTGGCCAACGCTATTCCGGTTGCAAAAGGGTTATTGCGATACTACCGATGTCACTTCAGAGAGAGGACTCGGCAGCGCCGGAGTCATTGGACCTCATCAAGCAAGAGTCTGTCAAGTCTGAAGGAACGCCTGTGCCGATCCAACAGTTCACAGTACCCACAAGCATTCCAGAACATGAAGTTGTTGGTGGAGCACCGGTAAGAAAATGGCTTAATGAGCACATTACACCGTCACTTCTGGAAGGTGTACGGCTCGTTGCCAAGGAGAAACCTGGAGACCCGCTGCGGGTCCTTGGAGAATGGCTCATTAAAAAGAGCGAAGAGCTCAAAGCACACAAGGACTGAAGAGACTGCAAACCCCCAACTACAACCTAAAATTGCGAAAACAGCGTTAGTCCATTTCTGTAATAGGCTTATATGGGCTCAAGTGTCTGACTGTGCCATTGCTTCTGAGTTGGGTATCATATGGTTCGCTGTTTCTTGATGTGTACATTGCGGCGATCCGTCGTGACATCCACAAAATACAAATAGTGATAATCGTGCAAATGAATCATTGCGGTCATTTAAATAGACTAATTACGGTCTATTGATTGTGTTAGTGTTTGTTCTCTCGTAGTCACTTTTCTTGGTCCTAACTAACTAAGATTTTCGTGCAGCCGCTTTTCTACCAACCCAGTCTACTAAGTAGGTATAGATAGCTACTTCCCAAAATCAAGCTGTCCTGATTGGTAGAATGCTAGACTTTGTCGCACACAGTGCACCACGGACACAATAATATACCTAGAGATTCCAAAGTTGGTTATTCTCCTCTTTACACTCTTGTCACTATTCTGCATCTCGCTCCAATGGAAGCACCAAGCTTCTAGTATGCAAGTTTCAACGGAAAATACAAATCTATATTCTTGAATTATAGACACATCTTTAACTCACCATGGAGAGGTTATCTCTGCCACCTTTTCCTAAAGCAAACGGTGATGAATAAAAACAGTACCACCTGGGATATTCCGTGGCATGGTTATGCGCCCTGGTCGAATGATGGTACGGTATTGAAGCGTTCGGGAAGGCACAAACTCTTGCTCACGCAATCTGGGGCGAGACCTCTTACGGGTGAAAGACGTTTTCTGTTGTGGCGTTTCCTGGGTACAACTCTATCTGGTGCTCCCCGTCACATCTTTCCAGTGCTGTTGAAGCATACATTTAACCGGAAGGTTTGCATAACTCTTCCCTTTCTCTTTTGTCAAAGAGCAAGATGTCCGACTCAAAGAACCTGCGTCCCTACCACAACCCAGACGACTTCAACGGGAACTACTCTGCTGTCTACCGGCCCAATATTGGTGTTATTGATGAGCATGGCGATACAATTGCTTCTAAAATTTCCCGTTCGTCGAGTTTCCAGCGTAAGATGTCTTCTGGCCCTGGCTTGTACTCCAACCAACGTACGCATGCCAGTGCTAAAACCATCCGTGATCTCGTGAGGGATAGCTACTCTGCTGGAGGTGTACGGAAGAATATGTATGCTGATCTTGAGTTTGAAGAGTACTTTGAATGGAATAACCTGTGGGAACTTGCAAAATCGCTTGTAAGAAGCTTTGTGGAGCACTATATCAAGATCTTGGTTGCTCAGCCTTTCGAAGTTTCCAGACTATTGTTGCAAGTTGGAGATATTACAACACAATCAGGTGGCGGTGTTGTGCCGAGCCAGAAGAGGCACGCATCTGCTAATAAATTTGATGATGATGATGATGATGATGATGAGGAAGAGATTGAATATTTCCAAGCTAAAGGGGAATCCTCTCAGGTTCTTCGTAAACGCTCTAGACCAGGTAAGAACTCTTCTAGAAAGGCCCACACCCCTCGAGCTCTAGAGGACGATGATTATCTGAAACCTGTTTCTCTTAATACTGTTGATATGATGTCTGGTGTTCTGGCTCAAGAAGGTGCCAGAGGTCTATGGAGAGCTAGTAACACTACTTTTGTTCACAACGCGCTATCTGTTACAATGGAAGCATGGCTAACGGGCCTAATATCTCCATTCCTGAAGATCCCAGACCCATTCTTTGTTGATGTTACACACTCTCCAGACCCAACTTCAACGCTTCTGCTCTCTCTTGCAGCATCTCTAATCACAGGTCTCATCCTAGCACCATTGGACTTGATCCGTACTCGACTCATTGTTACACGGATAGCAGGCTCTGAACGCAGCCTGCGCAATACCATTAAGAATCTGAAATTCCTTACATGTCCGGTCTCTTTGGTTTTCCCAACCTTGCTGTTTACTGCTGCAAACACTACGTTCAAGAAGTTGACACCATATGTTCTTTTTGTCAAGTTCGGCATTGATGGATACAGTTATCCAATTCTATACGGTACTGCCAACCTATTTGCTTCCTTCTTGGAACTCTTTGTGAAGCTACCTATTGAAACTCTCCTGAGGCGTGCACAGGTTTCGTACCTTTTGAGAAACGCTGGCTCCTCAGAGAATCCCTTGAAGATTCACTCTTCAGAGCGCCTAGTTGTTAAGTTTGGTGGATACTCGGGTATCCACAGAACACTATATGATATATATAGTTTCAAAGGGGAAAATTGTGGCGTTGAGGCACTCTTCCGTGGCTGGAGAGTTGGCCTGTTGAACGTTCTAGGATCGTGGGGTCTGCGGGTGTTGCAAGTGAGTAATGACGACCAGATTCAGAGAGAAGAGAAGTTCTAGAACTGCGGTGATTTTAGGTTGCTTTTTGTTTATTTTTTGCAGCTTTCTTTCCTATTTCTGTTTTCTTTTGATGACATATTACGATGTAAATAGCTCTATGTTCACAGTTATCCTTGATACGCAAAAGTGGATTCTCAACAATATCAAGTTGTAGACTTCAATCAAATATGAGACTCTGGGCTTTTCGCCTCAATCTATTCCCACTGGTATTTCAGAGTTCAGGGTTGTAGAATCAGCGCCCAAACACTGAGTTCTGAGGACATCAATGTGTAGTTTTCATAGTTGGCTTGGTAGCAACAGAGCATTCATTCTTCTCCTTCTGACGGAAAAGACTAAACGAACCTAAACGGCTTTACTTATGGTATCAACAAAGGAACACTACAAGCTCGAGACCATATATTCATCCAAAAAAAAGTGTATTACTGTGATATTTCCCTACAAAACCATCTTTCATGATTAGATAAATTGTCATGATACCTACTTATGGCTCTCATTTTATATTATCAGGTCCTAAGGAAAACGTTTCTTTTATCAGATGACGTAGTTGTCATCTTGATCTCTGTTATGGGCACATTACTGGCAGGGTCTAGCTTAGCCTCGCTTGCGGTGAAAACGAAACCTCTCAATTCCCCCTTCTGGACGCCATCCACAAGAACTACTACATTTGTGGGCAGCTAGCCTTCTTCTGTTATTCTTCTGGAGAGAACCAGACTCCTAGTATTTGTGCAAAATGGTTGAAGCTTCTACCGTTGCCGGTATTATCGCGGGTAGCGACCCGCTCGACTACCTTGCCTCCAACCCTATCACAATATTCCTGTTTCAGGCCATTTTCATCATCGGGCTCTGCCAGCTGGTACATATTCCGCTTGGATATATCAAGCAGCCGCGAGTCATTGCAGAAGTCATTACGGGTGTGCTACTTGGTCCTACGGCCTTTGGACACATCCCAGGATTCACAGAGAAGTGCTTTCCAACAGCTTCGATTCCTAACTTGACGCTTGTTGCCAATGTTGGTGTCATATTTTTCCTCTTCCTCGTGGGCATGGAAGTAGATATCCCTTTCATCAAAAAGAATGTTAAGATCGCTCTGAGTGTATGTATGTTTGCGATGTGTCTACCGTTCGGTCTTGGTGCAGCTATCTCCTACGGTCTCTACCACCGTTACGCTGACCCATCGCTAAAATTTAGCACCTACTTGGTCTTCATCTCCGTTGCGATGTGTATTACGGCGTTTCCTGTTCTTGCTAGAATATTGACAGAGTTACGTCTGTTGAAGGAACGTGTTGGTACGCTTGTTTTGGCTGCAGGTATTGTCAACGATGTTATAGGATGGATGCTGTTGGCGTTGTCTGTTACTCTAGCCAACAGTGGAAGCGGAATCAACACATTATACATTCTTCTTGTAACTATTGGTTGGGGTATCTTTGTTTGGTACCCAATGCGTTGGTTACTTGTAAAAGTTATCATGAAAAGAGACCTTTCTTCTGGAACTCTCTCAAGGTTCTCAATTATGAGTATTCTTTTACTCGTCTTTCTATCGTCTTTCTTCACTGATATAATAGGCGTACATCCTATCTTTGGTGCTTTCCTTGTTGGCCTTATTGTTCCTCGTGATCATGGCTTTGTTATCAGCATGACACACAAGATTGAAGACATTGTCCACATTATTATGATTCCAATTTATTTTGCTCTTGCCGGTTTCAACGCCGATTTATCCCAGTTAACACAAGGCATAGACTGTGCTTATGTTGTTGGTTTGATTGCCATTGCTGTGATCTCGAAGGTTGTAGGTGGTGCACTTTCTGCCAGATGGAACGGTCTCTTCTGGAGAGAGTCTTTTGCCGTTGGTATTCTCATGTCTTGTAAGGGTATTGTGGAGATTGTCGTCTTGAATGTTGGCCTGAACGCTGGTATTATTACAAAAAAGGTGTTCTCCATGTTCATATTGATGGCCCTTGTTTCAACTTTCTTGACTACTCCATTGGCTATATGGGTGTATCCTCAGAGCTATAGAATTAAGGTTCAGAAGTATATGCGTAAGGAAATTGGCTGGGACGGTAAGAACTTTACTGATGGTCCTCCAGAAGCAGACATTAACGACAGCAAATCCAGTGAAACTGCTCTTGATGATACGAAGTTTAACCGCTTGTTATATAACATTGAGAACCCATCAGATATTCTTGCTTTATTAAAATTCACTGAATTGCTATATGGTCAACCCCCTATTGAAGGTCCTCAACCTCTTTGCAATGTTATTGTTCTCCGTGAACTTACCGAACGAACCGCTGACCTGATTGGCGCAACGAAAGTCACTGATCTAGATGACTCCGACAGCGATGATTACAGTGATATCCGCCTTAGCCTCCTAAAGAAAATGTTTGAGTATACAGGCATTCCATACCGTGGTCAGGCATCTTACTACATTTCGAGTGATAGATTGAGTACATTTTGGGATCACATAACTTCTAAAGAAGATTTCTCTCTGTATTCCGTATCTTCTACCGAAGTTGATGCTCGCCTTGTCACAACTTTGGATACCCGTATGCAAGAATTGAGCGAGGGCTCTGCATCATATGGAGTTCTGGTTGCTGATGCAGTTCGCCAGACTAGGTTCACTTGTTTAGCTGTGAAGTTTGACGCTGTGAACCATGCCACCAATTTAATGATTGTTCTCCTTACATCTATGGCGTTACGCAATAATTCTTCAAGGTTGACTAGTGTTGTGATTCTCGAAACGCCTGGGATGGAGCAAGAATCGTTTGAAACCGTTACTGAACTACTTCACTCCAAGTCAAAAGTTGAGTGTACTGTATCGAAGAGCTTGGAGACTGTCTCTAATGGTCTTATCATTGCGCCATTTGTAGCTAATGAGGCTATTGAATTTGTCCAGAACAACACGGCTGCTGGTGTTGATACTCTACTTGTTACAAAGAGCTGATCTTATTGTGTTGTTTACATCTTCTGTCTAATTGCATTTTCTCATCACGTTTTTTATTTGAGTTTCACAACGTGTAGTATTTCTTCACAGATCGAAAGACATCATTATTATGCTTTATGTACAAGTACCCAAGTAAATTAGTTAAAGTTGTTGAGTTGCTGTTTTATAAACTCCTTCCCATCCATGTATGGCTGGAGAACCTCTGGTATAGCAATGCGCTTGTTCACAGGGTCATAGAAGTTTTCAACAATAGCAACAATTACACGGGGAACGGCCATTGCTGTTCCGTTAAGTGTATGAACAAAGTAATTTTTCCCATCTTCGCTTTTATACTTCGTATGAAGTCTTCTGGATTGATAATCAGTACAATTGGATGCCGAAGTCACTTCACCAAAAGATTCACGACCTGGCATCCAGGCCTCTA
This sequence comes from Petasospora xishuangbannaensis, assembly GCA_030585085.1. Taxonomy (NCBI): domain Eukaryota; kingdom Fungi; phylum Ascomycota; class Saccharomycetes; order Phaffomycetales; family Wickerhamomycetaceae; genus Petasospora; species Petasospora xishuangbannaensis. The sequence continues at coordinate 102,530 of JAJMBV010000016.1, read as the reverse complement.
TGTCATACTTTTTGTAGGCGGGAGATCCAAGATCATTGAATGGCATATTGATCACCTTGGCAGAAAGCCCTAGGGAGGAGATCAGGTCTTCTTGAAATGATCTCAACTTCTCGAGTTCCGTTTCTGACCGCTTTTCCGTGGCCCAGACAAAGAGTTCAACCTTGGTGAATTCATGTACACGGTAGAGACCCTTTGTGTCTTTCCCTCTAGCACCAGCTTCGGCTCGATAGCTTCTACTAAGGCCAACAGTTCTAATAGGAAGATCTGACTCCTTGAAAGTGGCATTGATCGCTAGGCCGGCCAGTGGAATCTCTGCGGTTCCAGTTAAGCAGAGATCGCCATTGGTAAGCTGGTATGTCTGGACCTCATTATTCTGATCCCTTGGCTTAAATCCACAGGCAGCAGCAACTTCATTTCTCACAATAGAAGGAGGAATCACCATCTTGAAACCGTGCTTTCTTGCAATCTTCAGAGCGTACTGTACAAGGGCTTGTTCGAGAAGAGCACCATCACCCATGAGATAGTACCAAGACGATCCACTCACTGTAGCAGCCGATGTCAAGTCCACTATTCCCAGCTCAACCCCAATTTTGTTATGCTCTATGCTTGTATCACTTTCATAATTGTCTTTTGGATTGATCCATTGAACGATCTGTTCCTCTGCCGTGACTGATGGGTCAATGTAGTTAGGAACAAGATCAACTATATTCAAGAGCGTAGATTCCTTTGATCTCAATTCCTGAGCCAACTCCTTCTCCTTTATTCTGTTCTCTATTTGCTTATTCTTAAGATCGGTGATGTCGCCCTTCTCCTTCATGACCTCTTTGATCTCACGCTGGAGCTTGTTCTTTTCTTTAAGGAGATTATTCATGGAAAAAGTTAGATCCTTGTTCTTCTGGTAGATATCACCTATAGTTGCGATCTTGGAAATTATAGGTTCCGGAAGCTCTCTTTTCCTAGCAACTTGGAGTACCTCTTCGAGGTTGGCGGAGATGCCCTTAATATCGAATGCAGGCCTCTTAAGAGTGGCATTTTCAGTCGTTCTTGAGCAATAATCCCTAATCAGCCGACTTGTGCACTTTAGAAGGTTTTTCCTTGTTAGCATAACTTAATGATTTACCGGTTAAAAGCTTTATAAAGCTTGGAATTCCTGTAACAGACCTCAACGGTGGTTAAGAAGTAGTCGGTGGTAGTGGCTTATTATGGTGTGTTGCGAGAGTGTGCCCGTAGCCTTTTGGCAGCACAAGGGACCAATGAGATTTCTACCTCGAAAGTCTACAAAACGTTCGTTTACAACGTGTGAATTTTTGTATTTTTTATACCAATGCTAATAGACCATTTAGAAGTTCAACTTAGAGAAGAACCACTTGTTCTTACCAGCCTGGTATCTCTCCTCGAAAGCCTTCTTAACAACCTTCTTGGCCTCCTCTCTCCGGGTTGGCTCCTCGAAAGTCTCGGTGGAGACAACAGTCTTAAAGTCCTCAATGTCAACAGTGTATCTGGTTGGCAATAAGTGGTTGTAGTTGACGGCCTTGATGAATGGCTTAACCTTGGATCTCTTAGCCACCTTCTTGGCACCGGCAGACTTACCCACCTTGGATGGGTATCTCTCGACACCAGCAACAAGGGCGTGTGGGAACTGGTGAGCCTTAGAACCCTCGTCGTGTGGCTTGACGATGACCACCTTCTTACCGGCGTAACGGCCACGGACAACAATGGCTGGATTGATTGTTAGTAACAGAATAAATGGTGTTAGGGGAATATAGCCAGCCTTCCTTTCTTCTAGAGAGTTCAAAATCTCAGGCCGAGGGTAGAAAACACCAACGCATGTTTCATCGCAGTATTCTCAAAAGGTTAGTGACCGTGTGTAAACTTGCAAGTATGGTCTTAGTGAAAATGCTGGGTATTAGAAGGCCTATGGCCTGGTTGGTTTCAACAAACGCTGGTCATTGATCTCTTTGTGTCGGTGCGGGCATACATGTATCATGAGTACAATCCAACCCCTGGGAGATCCTTCGGAGGTTTGATATCATTAACAGTATTGGAGAAATGTGATACATCGAAGTCTTGTAAAAACGCTTCGATTCGAGAGATTTTGATGGTAACTTGCTTGTTTGGTCTTCATAGCTCTAACCCATGGGACGTGTGGCATCTGTGAAAATTTTGGTGGAAGATGTGTTGTTGAGGTCCGACTCAACAGGATCGCCCCGCCGAGTTTGGTATCGAATAAAAGGCTTCCCAGCTATTGGTGGTACCCAAAATTACTTACCAACCTTGCCAGCCTTCATGAACTTAGCCATTTTTGATGTATCGGTGTAGTCTCCTATTAACTGAGGTGGCTCTCTACTCACTCTTCACCGTGAAAAATGTGAAAACTGCGTCCAATTTTTCAGCTCGAACGGACTCAGAACTTCGCAAGTCCCAAATCTTCACGCACGCACTCTTTCGCGGAAATTACCCGGCCTGTTTCCCTCGGAGCTCGCGCTGTTTCGTGCTCATCGGTCGGAAGTGCTTCTGTGTTGGTTTGTAGATCTGTTTGTTTACCTTTTGACGCGGTTGGTCTTAACTACGGGAGACTAACCATACACTGTTTAACGAGTTTGGTCTAAAGTTCTTTGGAAGGCACTCAGCTTTAAACGTGGTGTGTCTGTGTGCTTGTATTAGTTTTACCTGAGAATGGGAGATATTACCGATAGCAGGTCAAAGGAGAACATTCCACAAGGAATCGTTACTCCTACGCGCCAGAGAGTTTCAGGACTGAACTCTCCTACCCAGGCGAAAAGTGTATGGGATAGCAGCGACCCTATGAGAAACCCACCGCCGCTACCGCTTTCTCCTCAGATGCTGAAGACCACAAACGGGAGGACTAAGAACCTGAGCCCCGGATCCTCTGTGGGAAGGCTCCAGTTCTCTACCGTTGATACCACAGAGATTGAGTACCAGTTACAGAAGGTCATAGACTCACAGGTGTCGGTGAAATCGCTGTTACAAAGCATTGATATTGCCGTGAAGCAAACGCAAATCGATCTGGATAATTTACACCAGAGATCGGCCAACAATAACACCCGTTTGAATGACCTACTCGACAATGTATCTACCGCAACTACGCTCGGATCTTCCCCATTGTCTGTGGTTGATGTTGAAAATTTGTTAGCAAAAACCCAGAATGCTCTACTGGAAAAGATTTCTTCACTTGAGGATTCAGAGAAGGAGGTCTTACAAAGTGTGGCGGCACTGGAGTTGGCCAGAAACAAGGCAGACCCTGTGTTAATGGAGGACGTCTCCTTTATTAAGCAGAATCTTGCTAGTGCACTGTCAGATTCTCAAAAGTACCTCCTTGACCAGGTCAGCCGAGATGCCAAATTACAGAGTGAACAGCATGAAAATGTAAAAGTTACTATCACCCATGCTCATAATCAATTGACCAATTTATTGAAGGATATACATGTTGGACTCGACGCACTTGACATTGAGAAACACATAGCTTCTCTAAAAGACATAAATTCTACATTTAGAGTCGAAATAAAATCCCAAATCGATTTGATGAACGATAAAATATCATCAGAAAACTCTGGGAAAATCCAAAATACGTTATCTTCCGTTATCGAAGAACTTAAGTTGCTTAAAGTCAATCTTCAGCAGACAATGGCTTCTCTTACCCCAAACTCGGATATATCTGAGAGAATTTCGAGGATCGAGCAGTTGCTGAAAACATCCATTTCCACAGAATATTCGAAACTCAATGAGAAGCTGTCATTACAAATGGAGACTCTTGGGAAATCATGCCACAGTATTTTAGAAAAGTCTTGCTCACTGGAGGCATGCAATGAGAAGCTGGGTGAGAAAATAGAAAGTCAGATTGATCTCATTTCAGAATCTGTTGAAGGTATTAAAGAATCTGTAAACTTGCATTTGAGTAATACGGAGAAGTCATTGCTTGAAAGGAAAGAACTTGAACTTTCATTAAAGGAAGAGGAGATTGTGGAACTCAAAAGGCAGCTTGAAGAAGAGAAAGCCAAAGGGAACTTGGTTACAACAATACAAAATCTCTCGGAGCAGAAGCTTAAGTTGGAATCAAAGTTGGAAGCGTTACAGGATGTCTACAAGAGCCGCTATGAAGACTTGAAGACATTGGCACGGGATCATGAGGAACTTAATAGTAAGTGGCTTGAGTTCAACACAGATAAGCTCAAGTCGGTTGCTTGTTCTGTGGCGTTCTCACAGATGACTCTAGAGGAGCCAAGCCGGGAGGCTTTGAGCTACAAAAGAGGTACTTCTTTAGGGAGCCGCGTTCTGAGCACGAACTCCTACTTGACCAACAGACGTAGCACACTCTCTCCCAAACCACACAAGTATTATGATCTTATGCCTATTAATGCTGAAGAGTCTGATAAAGAAAACTGAGAATAATATACATACCTCAATGCTAATGAATTGAATGCCCAATAATTATAATTTTGCTTATATAACAACAAAATTCTCTCGTTTGAATGGTGTAAATGGTGTAGTCGTGGAGAAACTGTCAAAATACATGTTTCTTCTTTCATCTTGATAGGGATTTTGCAACGAAGGGTTATGACTTTAAGTCTATATTTTGACAATAATCGTACTTGCGTACAAGGTACAAAACCTTTCACTACAGAACATAAAGTGGAGTATTCTGGCACGGTTACAGTGATATTGAGGAGACTCTGTAAATTTGTAGTGACTTTTCAGAGCCTTCGTAATACGAAGACTATTGTGTCCTCAGACCTCAACATTCCAGTCTATTGAACAGAGGTATTTTACGAAATATCCGAAACGCAGACATTGCTAAATGAAGGTAACCGCAGTTCAGCTATTATGGTTTTCCTTGTATCTGTTCGCTTCTAGATCTATACTAATGGCGAGGGATCACTTGTCTAAATCATTGCGTATGCATGACTTGGCTCCATGATATCCTGAAACTTGGTGTACGTAAGGAGTAGTTGGTAAGTTCCCATGCGATCCTGGAAGATACCAAAGAGGCGTCATAATGCAGTTTCCATTGTTTAAGTTTCAGTCATGCCTTCTTTATCTTGTTGATAAATTCTCTCATTACATCATAAAGCCGTGTATGAATGAATGGTTACCCTGGACAACAGGTACGTGCTCGCGAACTGCTGGGCCTAAAGATTTTATGGGAAGCAAGTCAGGGCGGGCCTGCCTTTTCTCCACTAATACATGATAAAGTATCTACGATTGATCACGGGGCTACGCAACAGACTTTATCTGTCTGGTGCTACTTTCGACAACTTCCTAATTTTTGCTATTGAGCTCGTTCCAGGATTCTAACACGTTTTCCGGGGCCCAATACTAGATCGCTTCTGCGATATTCCACACAGGCTACGCCACCTACTGGGAAAAGATTCTCATAAGTCCCCCTACCGTGTCATTGTAAGACCACTCTTCCTTTCATCTTTATACGGGCTTCGTGGACGTTGAATTGTGTTTTTAAGGGAACTTGCTGTTGGTTTGAGCTCTTCGGGCATTCAATCACCTTCCGAAATAGGAACATCACGAGCATCTCCTTCCTACGCGGTACTCTCAGAAAATGCACATTTCCAAAAAACAGAATAACCTCTGGGTGGAGGTGAGCCCGACTCTATCTGGTCTTATCAAGAGCATTTTGGATGCCGATGATCAAGAACTTGCAACTTTGTTATCGAAGAACTTGCATTGGGAAAAGTCGAAGAGCTCGTTGTTTAATTGGGTTCCTGTACTGAATAAGTTTGATGATATTCTTGACCGCATAATCCAGAAGTACGGTTTGACTGATGAATACTGCAAGCCTGTTATATTCAGCAAGCAAGATGTTGACATTCTTGGACCCATCTTAGACTTCACACACATGGTACTGGAGATTTCTACCGGTAAGGCCATGTATGCATCTTCTCACAGACTATTCGATCTGTTAAATTCGCCGACTGTCCTCATTGCAATTAAGGCCATCAGATGTCTAGTGGTTCTTGGTAAGAGATGTATGAGCATGCGCCACAAAATCAAGTCTTTTATCTTCGAGAGAAAACTTTCGGAAAGGATCTTGCTTTATGCTCAATGCTTACCTGCTTCCACATTGACAGCGAACACTGGTTCCAATGACAATCTTTCCCTGATTGATTTCATTAAAGAAACACCCCAAGTTCCGGCTAAGTGGAAACGCATTGAATACGCCTATTACTCCGCAGATCAGAATGTGACCTCTTCGTCTCATACTCAGGCCTCGCTGGGTTCTCTGATGGATTCCCCATCTTTGAAAAGGCCAAGACCGAACCAAGGTACACCATCCCCAATGAAGAAAAAGCTGAAAGCAAAGTTCATACAAGGAGATAAAGTTGAACTGTACCATTTGTCGGAAGAAAATGTTCGAAAGCACACCCTTCAGCAAATCTTTGATATGGGTTGTGAAAAGGTCTCCCCAAAGTTTTGGTTGAGATTTGGTCTGGAAGCTACTTTGACAAAAGCTTTCAATGCCAATTCCTACGAGAACATCAAGTTAAGACAGGATCTTGTTATTCTGAAGAGTTTATCTGTTGCATTTCTAGTCTTGGTGAACAACAACTTTGACATCACTTCCAGAGTTTTTGAAGCTGATCCTACGTTATTCAGTTCACTTATCGATTTGATCAACCTGCAGAATCCGGTTCCTCAGAGCTCTAGACTTGCTGCTGTTCAATCATTAGAATGCATTGCTGCTAAGAAGACTTGGTCCAGCGAGATCGCTAGAGGTTTAGGGGGTAGTGTATCTCATGGCCTCATGTTCCAGAACTTGCGACTCATAATTAAGCAGCTCAAAGAAGGGAAAGTGGCCGATGTGTTCGAAGATTTCAATATTTCCTTTTTTAACTTGATCTCCTATCTCACACAAACAAAGCCACTAGCTGCCACCCTTGTCGCAGCTGGTTTGATACAACAATTGACCGAGTTTGTCTCTCTTTCCACAGACTTTAAAACTACGACTGCTGCCGCAAACCATCTTTTAGAATCAATTGTAACTAGCAATTCGGATCATATTAGTATCTTCAGGGATAACAAAGGGTATGAGAAACTCATCAGTGGTATTGGAAGTGAGGTAGACTTTGCTTTGGCAAATCCAGGGTATGGTGGTGGGCCACCCCAACTTTCCATTGTGCATTACAGCTTCAGCTTCAAACAGGCCAATCTCATACGTTGTTTGATGAGATTTGTCCAACATTTAATACAAAAAGAAAGCGGCGGCCAGGCTCGAAATTTGTTCGATTCCCCTCTACTGTTGCACATAAATAAGATTTTGATGCATACTAATGTGTTTGGTTATACCCTGATCACCTTTTCTATCAACACCATCAGCTTGATTATCCATAATGAACCCACTTCATATCCAATCCTTAAAGAAGCTGGCACGATTGACATCATTGTTGATAACTTTGAGAGTTTTTTTGGGAAATCTGCTGATCTGTTGTTGAGTCTACCTAGCAGTATAGGCGCTATTGCATTGAATACCAATGGACTTCAGAAGATCAAGGATAAAAAACTCATTCATAAGCTCTTTACAATTTTTGATCACCAGGAATATGCTAGAGTTTTGGTTCAAGACGACTCTTCTGAATTTTTGGGTGGGTCTATTGATGAACTGGCGCGACACTACCCTGACTTAAAACCTATTATTGAAGATGAGATGGTTGCCTTGATTGAGAGACTTCCAAAAACAGGCGGTGAAATTCTTCCAAAACCACATATCTACCAGTCACCTAGAGGCTCCTTTTACCACAGCAAGTCTGACGAAATTATTGATGAGGAAGAAGGTTCGAAACCTCTGGAGACTTGGGAATCTATTGAACCAGCTTATGTTATCGAGAACGCTGCTGTTGCCCTTGGGAATAGTATTCAAGGCAGAACTTGGCTCAACCTCATGAATCGTGTTCCATTCCAGAAATGGTTACCGTTGATTGCATTAAAAAACGCACCGTTTGACTTCCTCTACTCTAATGCTTTATACCCAATTAACGGTGCCCTTAAGTTTTTCGATGATGAAAGACGAGAGTACGCTCCAAGGGAAATTGTCAATGAAATTTCAAAACAGGTTGGAAATCTTGAAGACTACTTCAACTCCACAGACCGTAACTCTATCTTTCAGACTTTAGAAGGTCAATTTGAGAGGGCTGATGATCTCTTAAATCATCTGATTTCTGCTAATAATGTTCTCTTTACCTTTGTTGACGTGTACTGTAACCCCTCTACTCTATCGGCTACACGCGTTGATCAACTCGCTACATTTTTCTCAGACTCACAAGGAGTCAACTTGCTGAGAAACCTCGGAAAGCTACTGAAGAGGGTTTCTTTTGAAGAATACGCTTTGACTTCTTCCATGCCCGACTCTGTTATTCAAGACAGCATGATGACTATGTATGACGACGGTTTCCCTCCATTGCGGATTTATACCGACGAACCAGACCAGGAGAAGAGAAAGTTCGATAAATTGACGTCGGCAAAGTTTAAGAACACTTGCCAGGTTCGTTTGATTGGTCATCGTTTACATACTTCAATTGCTGTCCTATTCAATACGTTGTTGATGCTTCCTACGACACCTAGGCAAGATCATACTATGGACTCTTATCGTGGTTTTACCGTTTTGATTGCCGAAGAGATTAGTCGCATTTTCATTGACCTGTTGGATTGCTCTGGTTGTGAGAGGCCAAGGGAGTACATAGTTTCTTTCTATACGATGCACTACTGCTTCACTGATCCAAACACTGATAAGGTTCTGACTCTTGGAGTTATCATGTTTCTTCAGGCTGGAGGATTTTTGAAGCTTAAAGATACACTGTTCCACCTCTGGAATAAGATGCAAGAACTTGATGTGCTTAAAGTTAAGGAGATCAAAGATCTTTCTTACGTTAAAGAAACTCCGGAAAGTGTCATTATTTCTACTGTCATGAATATTCTTGTTTTCTTGAACAAGATTACTCTTTATGAGTCACTCACCGTCATCAACCACAGTTATCGATTCTATGAGGGTGGAAAGGATGGGTCCTTAACTATTACTGCCGACAACTTGAGTGCCTCATTTGTTGTTCAGGTTAAACTTTTGGCGTTTGGTATACTTGACCATATTCTTGCAGAAGATAAGCTTTGTCCTTCAGAAGACGAAAAGCACAAGATTCCAGATGCTGTTATTTCGGAAGTTATTGAGCTTCTCAAGCGAATGTACTGTACTAGCGGTGAAAGAAACCTGAATCAGTCGGATGGTGCATTGTTTGAGATCAATTGGAAGAGTGTTAAAAACCCTCGCTCCCGAATTGACTATCTTATGGAGCTTGGACTCACCCAGCAAGAAGCTGCGTCTATCATATCCAGAACAGGTGGTTCTCTTACCGAACTTGAATCACCTGACCCCCCAGAATGGTTTTCTGATAGTGCAAAGTGGACTCGTGTTTACGAACTGTCCCGAATTCACAATTATGTTATTCCTGTTGAGCAGCTTGTTGCTTCTCAGTACAAACTGTTCCATACTATAGTTGAACTTGAAGAGGTCCGTCAAATGAAGACAGACTTTTTTGTGGACCAGGTTCTTCTCATCTGTCAACTGTACCCACAGTTCTCACCACAAATTGGTATCTTCTTCATCTCTTCATTCTTGCAAGGTAAGAATGTATCTACCTTTGAGTCTAACATTTTGCATACCATCCTAGACTTTACCTACTCATTTGAGTTCACTGAGAATAACTCCAAAAGCTTGGCCGCTATGCTTCGTCTCTTCTGTACTTTAATATCCAATGATACCATTTTTTATGGTTGCCATTCAACACTGGAAAATTTTGTGTCTTACATGGCTGAGGTATTAAGGCCCCAGCAAGTGAATTGTGATTGGTTTTCTGAGGCATTGGCCTGTTTAGTCAAGATAATATTTGGTTCGCAGCTTCCAACGCTTGAGAAGGCCCAGGTGTCAACTTCTTTCTTGTTTACATCGAAAATTCCTTCGTGCTTCAAAGTTAAGTTGGACCTTACAGATCAGCTTTTTGAAACTCTCGTTACTGTTCCTGTCATAACCAATACTCACTCTGCGCTCTATCTTTGCCGTTTACTTTCTGCTTTTGCATCTGCACACCCCAAAGCTATCCGAATTTCTAAATCAGGTGTTATTCCAAAGATTTTAAAAGCTTTATCTTATCCTGAGTTAGAAGACAAAGAGACTCCTTTCACCTTACATACTTCCTTTGTATACTTGGTGAGAAAGTGCTGTGAAACCACTACAATCGTTCAGGATTTCATCATTCGTGAGATTAACAAGCAATATATAAGCAAATACAAAAGAGATGGAAAATCAAGATCTAAAGATTTATTGGCTGTTATCAAAGATGCCAGCGGTGCTGTGTTAAGGAATCCAGAAATATTTGTTGAAGAGATTTCAAAAAGAGTCAGACTGGTTGACTTCTCAGACACTACTTTAAAATCTCTTCTCACCCGACTTCAAGAAGGAGCAGAAGATGATATAAGCATGGTTGATACGGAGAGATCTAATCTTGATAGTCCAAGTGGTCCGTCGTCACCTTTTGAAGATCATACAGGTGTCGTTCATCTCTTGTTGACAGAATTGATGTCTACGGCTAAAAAGGATTGGTCTAGTGATCCTCCTCTCACGGACAAGGAGAAGGCAGAACTTGACAAGCAAAAGGAGAAATACGAAATAGTGAAACCTCCTAAGTCAGATGTATCAAAGAACAAAGACTGCGCTTACTTGGTTTTCTTGTTGAAGGTTATCACTGAACTGTTGATTTCCTACAAACAAAGCAAGCTTGAATTTTTGACCTTTTCAAAGAAAAGATTATTCCAAGAAAGTCTGGATGAGGTTCGGAAACCACGTTCGACGTCTTTGAATTTCTTCTTGCACCAGCTGATTCTTGATGGAAATCCTGATATCCCTGAGGATGAGAAAGAGAGAAGAAAAGTGGTTTCTGATCTTGCAACCGGTGTTATCACAGCTTTCATTTCCACAATTGAAAATAGGGACAACAAAGTTGACCCAAAAATAGTTGACCCTGATATGACGTTCATCCGAAAGTTTACTACTGATACAATCCACAAGGTTATCAAGGACGTTGCTATTTCGTCATCAAGCTTGAAAGACAAGACAATTAAGTTGTCGTCTCTTTGCAGGCTCTTCCAGGCACTTATTAAAGGACCATCGGCCAGGTATTTAGATCTTATTGCAACTGAGTTTGATGCTTATCATATCGCTGTTACCATCATTGAGAGCAACGTTCAAGGTACGCTCAGTTCTATTCTGTCAGATGTGGACCTCAACTATAGTGGGCATGCTTTCCTTCTGGATTCGATTCTCGGTGTTTTGAACGGTCTGAGTGATATTAAGGTTGCACATCAAGATCTTTTCAAGTCTATTCATCCTAGTAGTGGTATTGATGAAGAGGAGGTAGAAGAAGATGAAAATGATTTTAAGGAAGAGACTCCAGATCTTTTCCAGAATTCTACACTTGGAATGTATGATGTGGCAGAGATTGACTCCGAAGAAGACATCACTGATGAAAGCATAAGTTATGATGACGAAGATGAAGAGGATATTGATGACATGGACGATGAAAGATCTCTGAATATTGTTTATAGTGAGGACGATGACCTTGATGATGATGCTATTATTGAACTGGACGATGAGGAACTTGCAGAAAGTGATGACTCTCTTGAGGACGACTCGGAAGAAGAAGACGATACCGATCTCTCCGATTCTGAGGATGATGATGAGGAAGACGACGATATGAGTGATGGATCTGTTGATGAAAGCTATTTACGTTACGATATCATCCCTCGCGTCGAAGGAGACGACGACGACGAAATTGTTGATACAGAATTCCTAAGTGAAGGCGATGAAGCTGAGGTTATTGAAGATTCTGATAACGAAGATATTCAGGACTACTTTGTCGAAGAAGATCCTCAGATTAACGGTAACGATATTCGAGTGCCCTCCCGCTCCAGTGGAATTGTTGCTGTTGACCTCGACCCTGCTTTGGATGAGATTCTTAATCGGGCTGCTGACGAAAGTCGTAGTAACACTAGATGGAGAATTATTCATGGCACAGGCAGTGAAGAGATTGACTTTCCTGATGTCGATGACTCTGATGATGAAATAGACTCGATCATGAACTCTGACGATGAAGGTGACCTCCAAGAAATAGTTCAATCGTCTCGATTCTTTGGCAGACCTGACCGGTCTCGTGGAAGAGGGCCACCAGGTATGAACATCCCGGGGAGATCTCTATTAAACATAAATATGAACCAACTTTTTGCACTCAGACGTCCTGACAACCCAAGGGGTGCTGCATCTGGTGGATCTTTGGCGGCATACTACAATTACTTTGTGGATTTGCTAGACAGAACGGGAAACGGTCGCCCAGACTTTGAATTCTTCCCACATGGGCGCTCTCGTAATGGCCCTTCTGAGCTTAAGATTATGTGCACGCGTGAACGATACAACACATTTGCGTCAACTTTCTACAATAAGAATGATCCAAACAGAGTTGTGCATTCTATCATAAACAAGATCTATGATCCAAGTTATGAAGCTTATGAGACCAAGCGTAAAGAAGAAGCTGAGGCACGTAAGGCTAGGGAGGAAGAAGAAAAGAAGATTAGGGCCGAACGTGAACAAAAGCAACGCCAACTGGAAGAGGAGATGCGAGCAAATACTTCGGGAGTTGATGTTGGCACCAGTCAGACTTCAACTGAGCCTATTTGGGTTATGATTGGAGATAGACAAGTGGATATTGCAGGTACTGATATTGATCCTGAATTTTTCGAAGCGCTTCCAGATGATATGAGGGAGGAAGTTTTCACAGAACATATTAGAGGGCGTCGTGCTGAGGCTTCTAGAAATGGTCAAAATTCAAGAGAAATAGATCAAGATTTCCTTGATGCACTTCCTGAAAACATCAGAGATGAAATAGTTCATGCTGAGATGCAGGCTAATAGATTTAGAGATGCTGGTATCGAGGTTGACCGTCAAGATGCTGAAGAAAATGGTGCTGATGGTGAAGAAGAAGCCCAAAATTCGAAAAAGGTGCAGGAGAAGCAAAAGATGTTCTTCACTCCTTTAATTGATAAGCATGGCGTTGCTTCATTAGTGAGATATATTTTTAGTCCTCGCCCCTTCCATGGCAGACGATCATTATGTACTCTCTTTGGACAGCTCTGCATCAACAAGCGTACAAGAGTCGAGGTTCTTGGCTTACTGATTGCTATTCTACAAGAAGGAATAGGAAGTCAATCGCTATTAGAAAAGGTTTTCAATCAGATTTCTCTGAGATCGAAATGGTCTTCCTCCACACAGACGAGTGTTCCTTGCAAAGTAACGGGTACTCCTCGGACCCCCTCAACTCCCCTGCAGCCAACTCTAACTTCAGGTCAGAATCAATTCCCACTCAGGGCTTCCCCTTTCGTGGTCACATGTCAAGTTCTAGAAGCTCTTCAATCTTTACTTGAATCTGACCCTCAACTGAGATATTACTTCTTGACCGAGCACGAAAGTATCTCCTTGTTAAAAAAGCCGTCATCATCTAGGAAGCCACATCTAGTAAAGTCATCAAAGTACCCTATTAATAGTTTGTTGAGTCTTCTAGAGTTCCCTATTGTGAGAGAAAAATCTGTTTTAATGGACTTGTTGTCTCGAATTATTCAGATCACAACACGTCCCCTAACAGCTATGCAAAAGGCTCTAGAAACTCAAGATGCTAGTGACAGTAAAGACTTCGCAAAAAAGAAACTAGAATTGCCAAATATCTATGGGGGAAGTTTGAAGAATGTTGTCACTATACTAGTTTCAGATGACTGCTCCGGTCGTACGTTCCAACACACTCTTAGTGCTATGCAGAATTTATTGGTTATCAAGTCTCACAATGTGTTTTCCAATGAACTTTCAAGATATGCTACCAAACTTTCTGGTCTATTAATCAAGGATCTGCATATGATGGCCCAATTGCTCAAGAGTAACGGTGAAAATAGTACTGATTTCGATGCTGATATCATGCTGAAGTTCACTTCGTCAAGTTCTGATCAATCGAAGCTATTGAGAGTCTTGACAGCATTGGACTACCTTTTTGGTAAAAGGACCGAGCAAAACAACGTTGATTCAATACCTGATGAAAATAAGGAATTGACCAAGCTGTACAATAATTTGGGCCTTGGCTCACTGTGGGGATCTCTAAGCGATTCTTTGGACTTGTTTGAAGACAATAAGAACATCACGCATATTGCAACTGCCCTTCTTCCCTTGATAGAAGCGCTGATGGTTGTTTGCAAACATAGCAAGGTTAAAGAATTCCAGGCTAAGGATGCTTTAAAGTACGAAAGTTCTAAATGTGATTTCACAAACGAGCCGATCGAAAACTTGTTCTTTTCCTTCACTAACAAACATAAGAAAATTTTGAACCAAATGGTAAGGTCCAATGCTAAATTAATGAGTGGCCCATTCGCAATGCTAGTGAAGAATCCAAAAATCTTGGAGTTTGATAACAAGAAGAATTACTTTGACCGGCAGCTGCACAATAATGAATCTGAGAAAAACGCCTTGGCTGTTTCTGTTCGCCGTAATCAAGTCTTCTTGGATTCCTACCGTTCATTGTTCTTCAAGCCGAGGGACGAGTTCCGTAATGCCAAGTTAGATATTAGCTTTAAAGGCGAAGCTGGTGTCGATGCAGGAGGTGTCACAAGAGAGTGGTACCAGGTGTTATCGAGACAGATGTTTAACCCTGATTATGCCTTGTTCTTACCTATTGCCTCTGATAAGACCACCTTCCATCCAAATCGTACATCTTGGGTGAACCCAGAACACTTATCTTTCTTTAAGTTTATTGGCAAGATAATCGGTAAAGCTATCTTTGATGGGTGCTTCCTTGACTGTCACTTCTCGAGAGATGTTTACAAGAGTATTTTGGGCCGTTCTGTTTCTTTGAAGGATCTCGAGACAATTGATCTTGAGTACTACAAATCTTTGATGTGGATGTTGGAAAATGATATTACAGATATCATCATTGAGACCTTTTCTGTGGAAACTGAAGACTACGGCGAGGCAAAGACAATTGATTTGATTCCGGATGGAAGAAATATTTCAGTGACTGAGGATAACAAGCATGACTATGTTCGTCTCGTAGTTGAATACCGTCTTCAGAAAAGTGTTGAAGAGCAGGTGGATAACTTTTTGCAAGGATTCCATGAAGTTATCCCTAAGGAGCTTATTGCCATCTTTGATGAACAGGAATTGGAGTTACTCATCTCTGGTTTACCAGATATTGATGTCGATGACTGGAAAAACAACACCGCATATGTAAACTACACGTACAACTCCAAAGAAATAGGATATTTCTGGAGGGCTGTCCGTTCTTTTGATACGGAAGAACGTGCCAAGTTGTTACAATTCGCTACTGGCACAAGTAAGGTTCCACTCAACGGGTTCAAAGAGCTGGAAGGTGCGGGTGGCTCCACAAAGTTCAGCATCCACAAAGATTTTGGCGCCACTGATCGTTTGCCATCGTCACACACCTGTTTCAACCAGATTGATTTGCCTGCATATGACTCCTATGAAACTCTGAGACGTGCTTTGCTATTAGCCATCACTGAGGGGCATGAAGGTTTCGGTTTGGTTTAACTTCAGTTTAGGCTTAGTTTGGAGAAGAAAAGAATTTTTTTACGACTATTAGAATATGTAAGTTCTGTTATTGAAGAAGTTTTGAAATGAGCTGCTGTTTTGTAGCTGTGTATGGACGTATACTTGGTAAACCCAATAAGGAGGAGTTAGTCTCTCCGCGAAGTTTTGGGGGAACAAAACTTCTATCCTAAGCACTTAACTCAAAGGAAAGGAAGTTCTCAGCCTCCAGCAACAACCTAAAATGTCAGAAAAACATTTGAAGCCTGTAGGTGGATCTCTTGAAAAGAATATATCTAAGGACAGAGATGGATCACTGAATAAGGATCGAGAAGCACAGGTGCGGCGTGCTAAGGAACGTATTGCCCAGTTAAAGGCATCACAAGCTGCCAAGCTAGCTCATCCATCAGCACCATCGTTGCCTGTGCACGCTGCAGGATCTCAGGAAAAGCCAAAAATATCTTCTAGGGGCCTCAATGTTGATCTACATCCTCTTCTCACCGGAAATCCTTCACCGACCCCCGTTGAAACGGCCAACCCTAACTTGCAAAAGGTCAACAAGAGAGGCTTCGCAGTGAACCCATACCTGGATTCGATCGCCCCTACACGCCGAAAGAGAGATTTCAGCTTCGTTGAACAGGGTCACTACATCGCTCAGGCAAATGCAATCCGAACACAGCAGCAGCTTGCTGAAAAGAAGAAAAGGCTGGAAGAAATAAGGCACAAGGCCGGTCTTGAGCCTGATCTAAGTATTGGTGAGGATAAGTATAAACCCGCTGCTGTTCCTGTATTTGAGTGGTGGGATGCCCCATTTATTGTTGAAGATGACAACAGAAGGGCTAACTATGAAGCTGTATCGCTCTTCTTGATCCATCCTGTTCCAATACCTGCTCCATGGGAGAGGCACCTGCCTCAGGCGAAGGCGCCGCATATGACAAAGAAAGAAATGAAAAGGAAGAGGAGAAATGAAAGAGCAGAAAGGTACCAGCTGCAACAGGATCGAATCAAACTGGGACTGGATAAGGCTCCTCCGCCAAAAGTGAAGCTGAGCAACCTGATGAGTGTCTTAACAAACGATGCCATCAAGAACCCTACAGCGGTAGAGAAAGAGGTGAGAAAACAGGTTGAAGATCGAAAGAAACTTCACGACGATATGAACATGGAGAGGAAGCTGACAAAGGAGGAGCGGCACATGAAGATCGATATGAAGAAGGAGAAAGATATTCAGAAAGGTTATTTCAGTGCAGTGTTTGTTGTCGATCGGTTGGATAATCCATCGCACAGGTTCAAACTTGACGTGAATGCTCAGCAACTTGGGCTTGTTGGTACGGTTCTCTATGGGGAAACGGTTGTGCTGGTGATAGTTGAGGGTAGTGAGAAAGGTATAAGGTTCTATAAAAAGCTTTTGCTTAGCAGAATCAAGTGGGAAGATGGCACCGTTGTTGACGAAGAGCAGATTGATTTGAAAGGGAACAAATGTGAACTCTTGTGGGAAGGTCAGCTGAAGGACTTCCACTTCAAGAAGTGGGGTTTGTTCCGGGCAAGGGATGATGTTGGAGCGATAGAGTATCTGAGCCACTTTGGGGTCGATGCCTATTACAGGGAAGCTCTTGCCCAGAAAGCACAATGAATAACGGTGAAGATAGATGCTGAAGTTATGGTTAATATCTACGAGTACTAAAGCACTTCTGTATTTTACAAGCCAGTCTATGACATTGAAGGAGAGTTGGAGATGGTCATGGCTATCATAATCTACAAGTATAAAAAGGTACAAAGTACAAGAGTTGGTGTGTATTTACAACCCCGATCTGTAGTCACAGCACATACGCGTCGAATACGGCACATCACTCTACAATAGGGTAAAATTGATTTGTTCAGATCATGCAGTTTCAGCCATTGGAAACGTCTCTCCGATTGCTTTACTGCTGGATCTTGGCAAGGATCTCAGAGTCTCTGAAAAGGATCACCTCATCTTCACCAACCTTGATTGTGGACCCACCAAACGATGGAATAAGCACAGTTTCGCCTGGGGCAACGTTAGGCGTGACCTTGTTACCATTCTGGTCGGTAAATCCCGGCCCCACAGCAAGTACCTTGGCCTGGTTCAACTTCTCAACGTTCTTCTCTGGAAGTAGGATGCCCGAGGCTGTCTTGGCCTCGGCCTTGATTCTCTGAACAAGAACACGGTCAAGCAATGGTACAATCGAAGACGCAGACTTAAGCAAAGACGACATTTCAGGCTAGTTGTTCTTAGGTTGCTTGGATGAAAACTCACCGGTGAAGAAACCGAATGAGCCTGGGGATGGCGGCCAATATTTATACGGGCCTTTGCCGGGTTTTTCTCGAAGATTCCAGCCTTGAAACGGTAATTGCTTTATACAGCTATTATTTCCCATTTCGCGAATCAGTACCATTCGAGAGAAAACGGGGTGCTCTTGACGTTTTGAGGGTGCCAAAGAGGATCCAAGCCTGTCTTACGCTCTCCAATTCACACAAAAATGGGTTCTGCTTACACAATTTTCGGCGCAAAGGTTCCTGCCCACTACGTATGTATCTCTATTGTTGATTTGGACTTGTTTCTCGCAAAAGGTTGTACCGTGGTGGAGTTGGCGGCCGGGACACAATTAGGTGTGATCCGGGGTTCATGGTGGCGATCATGATGATACCTGAGGACCGTTCCTCCTTATTAGGTCCTGGGGCTACTAGCTTCGTGCTCTTTTTTAATTCAGTCCCAGCATACTATTTTTGGGTGGCTCTTGTACAATTCCTCGTACATTGGCGGTGCAATGTCACTGTGCAATGCTCGGTTAACAGGTCTTCTACTGTGTTGTCCAATTGATACTTGTCAGTGGCATCTTTCTTTTCCGTTCAGTGCTAATATATTAACACTATCCTCTAGATTTCAATCGGAACCCTTCTTAGTGCAGGGATTGGTGGCTACCTCGCCACAAGTGGATCTCCAGCCAAGTCTGACGGCCCAAAGGCAGAAGCTCCTGCCGTAGTTGCTCCATTGGCTGACAAAGCAGAGGACATCGATGTAGAGAAGTTGTTGAACGACTTCTTGAAGGAGAATGAAGACAAGAAATAATTCTGGTCCATTCTTGATGAATGATAAGAGCCGAATATTTAAGGTATATGAAGAACTGAGGATATAGCTGTTTCGAGTAACTTTTTTTGAACTTTGATACATATCCCTGTTACAGGTTACTCCTAAATGTAGTTAAGAAAACATAGATAGGGTACTTATCCTTGATGAAAAGACTGCTTTATGCTTTCATGGAAAGAGCGCAGCACTGATTTTGAGGTTGAGAACTTTATAGGCTCCTATCCAATTTATCTCGCTGAGTCCATACCATGATTATGTTGCTAAAGGTGGTAATGATGATATTTAATCAGTGTCAATAACGTTGTAATCTCACTTGTACGGGTTAAAGAGAAAGGTGATGTTCATTGGGACGTTCCTTCTCAATGGTAGTGGGGATTAGTACGTCTTCTGCGGGAAGTGCTAAAAAAGTAAAAGTAGGATTAAATAATAATTAATCATGTTGTCGCTAAATTGTTTTTAGTGATGTCGGTTGTTTTATAATTAATCTACTTGCCTCCTTTACGAGTTTGTGAATCCAATTATACTAAAGCAGGCCACAAATCAAAAAAGTAGAAGCTCATAAAGCACGAATATACTACTAAGAACTTTAAATCAATATTCCATATCAGGATGAGGACTAGATCAAAATAGTTTCTATTAACAATAGTGGGTATGTTCCGCATGGTGTTCAGGTGTTACATGTGGTGTGCGGGTGTATATTCTCACTTGGGAACACGCGGAGCTCTCGCTTAGGAAGCCTATGAAACTTTTTAAATGGGCTTAATTATCTTTGTATAACCAATCTACGGACTAGAAGATAATGGCAATTTTTTTAAATTAATAGTAGAATGTGGGAATTGCGCATAATTAGGCGCTTTTGCGAATCTCATGAATTTATGCCTTATGTAGCAGCTACCGGAGGGAAACGAAAATTTCACAGTGATAGAGCAAAGCGTCTGAGTGAGATCTAAGTAGCCCAAAAGCTTACACTTGTTATCTAAGAGTTAATAACAAAATGAAATACGTTATTGAGCACATGGAACAGGGCTTTACGGAATGGGTGATCCTGGAATATGCCACTATTATTAAGGAGGTGGGCGCAGAGAACCTCATCTTGACATCTCTTCCTACAGGAACTACAACTGTGGACATCCCAACCACTCTACAAAAGGCTGGATTACAATGGACAACCAATGACGTAACAAAAATCGGTACCAATGAAGTACCTATAGTAAAAGACCGAGTATGTCTGCTTGATCCTGCTGCAGAGGCTGATTTGGTTCCAGAAGAGCACTCCCAATTCGATTACTTTGTCTTTGGTGGTATCCTTGGAGACCATCCCCCAAGAGACCGTACTGGGGAGTTGAGAAAGAAGTACGGTTTCGCAGGAAGAAGGCTTGGAACCAAGCAAATGACAACCGATACTGCTGTCAGAACGACTCAAATGATCATGAAGGATCGTACAAGGTTTGAAGACATCAAGTTCATTGACTACCCAGAATTCAGATTCAACAAAAATGAAGCTACAGAGATGCCTTTTAGATACGTCTTGGACAAGAACATGAGACCTATACTGCCTGATGGAATGCTTGAGCTAATTAAGAGAGACTCTGAACAGTCGTTGGATGATCTTCTCTAGTGAAAGTAAATAAACATGTCATGTAATTCTAGTCCTGTATCCATACTATCGTTGTAATCAAATCAGGTGATTATTTTGGAGACCTTCTTTGAGGTTACTGGCGTGTGCTTTGTCAAAGACTCCTTCAGCAAGAACGCTGCAACGTTCTCGTCCTCGAAGTAACTCATATGAGCAGTGACACCAGAAATCACTGAAAGCTCCAAGTACCCCTGTGGTAATGCGTAATCAACTCTTCCATTGTAGTTCATAGCTGTCATAATTTTAATCTGCTCTTCATTGAGATCAATATCCTTAGTCGGAATTCTCTCGTCATTTTCTGCTTGCATCTTTGGGGATTCCTCTTGGCTCATGTTCACAAGTTTCGTGATATTAGCAGCTTCAGTAACATAATCACTCATCTTCTTTGCAAAGCTATCACGAGCCTGAGCAAGATAAGTCAGCTGCTTATTGAAGTTCTCAATTAAGAAAGGAACACTAGCCGGTTTATACTGATGGAACTCTGTTCTAATTAAAGGTTCGACTCTGAAGCCAATAGGATCACACGGATGAAAGATGTTGTAATAATCTTCGCAAGCAAGCGTTTTACAGATTTCCGTAGTCATGCCCGAAATAGAGCGAGGAGCAATATTTTTATGCTTTAGCAAGTTAAAGACACCCACCGGAGAGCCTATGGCAAAGAAGTTCTCCACTTTGAAGTGGAAGTGTTTTGGATTCTTTGACTCTGGGTCAAATTGAATAGGCTGAAGAGACAAAAGGTCAAGAGAGATGGCCGATCCAAGAGAGTGACCAACAATGGAAACCTTCCCAGAAAAACTAGGATGGCGATCTTTGAATAAATGATACTGTCTATTAGCTTCTCTAGCGACCTCTTCCAAAATCTGATTCATATAGCGGGGCTCGTAGTAAAGCAGAATGTCAAATAAGACTGATCCCAAAAGGTTTCGCAAAGGCTTGAATTCATCAACAGTAATATCAGCAAGAGACGGCAGTCGATCATTGACTCTCCGGTCTGTATTGAAATCAACTTTATGTCTCCAACTGATTGGTAAGACTTGGACATGGCAGTTGTCGCCATTCTTGTCATTCAGCAATTGTTGAAACTCTTTGTTTTCCGAGTAGACTTTCTTCAAGTTTTTCCTCATAACATTGACTGTATGGATAAAATTGACATTTTGGAACTTAGTACCGAGCATCTGACCAATCCCATGAATACAGAAAACCAAATGGTCAATGTGACGATCACCACCATTAAACCCCTGAGATCTATAATCTTGTTCAATCTCAAGTTTCATGACTTCCTTGGTATTCGAATCTTGCTCTTCTTTAGAGATCTTGCCTGTCTTCTCACCAAATAACTCATCCAATTCCAAACCCATAAGACTACTTAAGTTTCCAAAAGGAGAGTTGTCAGAAACTGGTTCTTTGAGATCTTTCAGCTCCGGATGTTCATACCCACGCACAAGCAACGTAGCACCAATGGTAGGTAAATTCTTCACCGCTTTCAAATAGCTTAGTTGGAGGCTGCCACCATATCCTTCATCAAGGAGGTAGGCACTTTTGTTGTCACTATACAAGACTTTTTGATTCCCATGGATAACATAGACGTCCCCGGTATTCTCTCCAACTGTCTTCAAGAGCGGGTTGCCATTTTTCTTTTCAATATGGACTTCGTATGGCTTCATACGGATATATCCTTTCTCGAGATCGTCGGCCAAACTCTCTTTTACCGGTGAGCCATCACTCTTGAACCAGGTACCTCTTCGAACCTCATAGGAAGCACCCTCCCAGTAAACAGGTTTCATCTCTCTCTTGCTTAAGTTGACTTCAAACAGAAAATCTTCATTTACACTGATAATATTCTTGCTTTGAACTCCGTCCTTGGCTTTTTGGTACTCTTTTTCCAGTCTCTGGGAGTCATAGAACGAGAACGGCGTGAATTTCGCAGGGTCTCCTCTCTGAGTATACTCGTATGGTGTGGGCATCGATATCGGAGAGTCAATAGCGTAGAACCACCTGATGTTCAGGTCAGGAGCTGCTGGGTCGTCTGGAGTAGTTACTAATGGACCCTTCGTGGGGTCTGATGAGGCGAATCTTCGGGACATCATCAACTGTGCAGGGAGAACCCATGGCCGAGTCAGTGGAAGCCCAGTTTCGGGGATCCGGGGGTATCTACCACTCCTTACAAGGATAACACCAAAGGAAGACATTTGACGAACCTTAGATGTTTGGAATGCTTTGATAATGTGGCCAAGCACGCGAGCGGAGGGTCGTGGTGTAAACAGAGCTGGGTGAATTGGCATTGATTAACGAACGGAAGTCCAATGATGAGAACTCAAGGAATCCAAAGAACCAAAAAAAAACAGGGGGAAAGGGGCCCAAACGAAAAAAAGAATAACTTATGTACAGAAATCCACAGGTGCTTAAATCCGGGCCTAGGAAGAAAGTCACAGAGTATTGTGGCAATTTCCAGGATTAATCTGTATGTGTCTCAAGTTATCGGTCCTGTTTTAAAGACCACGCTAGTCTCGAAATTTGACACTTAAAGACTATCAGACCACCAAAGTCTAGGGACTCGAGACTAAGGGTCTGGCTTTGTCAACACGCGTTTTTTCGAAGGTCTACCTTGCCCTTAAAGACCTCACTACTAATTCTGTAATAAAGTACTGGTACTGCTAGCAACTATCGTATACTGATTAGAGATACCATGACTCCTAAAGAAACCGCCCAGAACTATATCTCATCCAACAAATTTTTCATGATTTCCAAATCGTGGTGTCCTGATTGCCATTACACGGAGGCCATTTGGAAGAAGTACGGTGTTAGTGAAAAGGTGACAATCCTGGAACTTGACAAGATGGACCCAAAGGAGGCCGAACCATTGGAGAAGGCTTTCACCGAGATTGCAGGTAGAAAGTGGGTTCCAACTATATGGTTCAATGGCGCAAGATTCGGTACCGAGGAGGACTTGAAGAAGCTGGAGTCGCTTGATCTGACCGAGGAGGAGTTTAAGAAGGCCGGACTTCTCTAAAGATTTGACGGAGTACGAATAAATAAGAAGAAAGAAATAAACAGTCATAAGCATTAAGGAGTCAAGGACTTGTCATATAAATATGTTTTCAGGGAGAAAACGAAGGCTGAAGGGTACTTGAAAGTAGACTAATCAGAAGGCTAGTGAGAATTCTCGCGTGAGGAACGGCTTCTGGTTCTCAACGGTTCAGCAACCGTTGGAACTCTTCTTCTTTGGGATGGGGTCAATGACCTGCTATCAAAGAACACTTCGTGATCTCTCGTATATGTCACAGGGGCACTAGAAGTAGAAATCGCTGGAGATGACGATTGAAGTGTCATCGTCTCAGTAGTAAGCATCTCTGGAGGAACTGAGGTATCACCAGGGGACATCTCTTTAAAGGTTTCCACTCTATCGTCAAATTTAACCGCACTAAGCCCACCCCGTGACTTCCTTCTGTTGTGGCTCTTCTTGAAAAGTTGTCTCTTGTGCTGTTCCTCGGCATCAGTACCTTCACTCTGTTCGTCGTCGTCTACTTCCATTCTAGCGGTGACCTCTTCCACGAGCTCTTTGAATCCATCGACATCTTTCACCTTCTCACAGTACAACTTTTCGAGATGTGACGTTTTGCTTTCTGATGTATCGCTCTTCAAACTGAGTCTTCTTCGCTTCTTAGCAGGGTCCTCGATACACACACCGGGGCAAAGCACCTTATCAGCATCGAGTCCAAGCTCTTTCAGCTTGCCAACCGAAGCAGTCCCAACATCATCCTGTTCTGACTCAGGCATCACAGATCCACATTGTAGCGCAGCGTCCTCCTGGGACTTGTATTCTATCGCATGTGCAAGTCTTGCATGGTTAAGGAATCCCTGTGCCGAGCCAAAATCAGTTCTTCCACATTTCGGACAATCAATTCGCACAATTACACCATCTGAGCGCTTGTGTACACATATCTTGTTTCCATTAGCATCCATAACGGGGCGAAGACCGCCGTAGGACGTCCTGTGCACCGGAGCTTCGTGGTTTGTGGACGACTTCCGCAAGTTGTAGTACAGGCTTGCAGTGTTACCGGGTAGGGTTTCTGGAGCCTCATTCGACGGGGTTCCAAGTGGAGAGCACGCTTCGGAAACCTTAGCTGCTTTCTTAAGCTGGATCAAGTTATGTATGAAATGAGCGTACTGTGGATCTTCACTGAGGTTCTCCAGCAGCGACATTTTGTTTTGTACGCGTTCCATTTCATTCTTGACGAGGTTAAGTTCTCTGTGCTTGAGGAGGATCTCAATGTCCACCTCATTGATGAGATTTTGTTTGATATCTTTCTCCAGAGGCGTATCCTCGTCATGGGAAGGCGAAAATCCGTCAGAGTTGGGACTCTTGGGTGTTGCTATCTGAAGGTATGTTGACGAATTAGCACGCCCCTCTGAAGGGTCGTCAAAAGTGGGGCGAGCCATGGGTTCAGGAGATGAGAACGGGTATGTTGATGCGGCTATGTAGTTCTTACTGTGTAGTAGTTGTGGCTTTGAAGGCTGGGTAATGATGGTCCAGATTAGGTGGATGTTTAGGAGGTGACAGTGAGTGCGAAATGGTGAAGCTGTGAAGTGGTGCGGCGGTAGAACAGTAGTGGAATAAAGAAGTGGCAAGGTAACAGTAACGAAGTAAAATAGGGAATAAGGAACAAAGAATAAAGAATAAAGAATAAAGAAGTAGTCAATTACAGAAGTAAACAAACAGTACAACCAGTCTTCCGGTCTCTGTGCTTGTCTTCCCGCCGTATGGTTTCCCGAACGCTTCTCTGGTCGCGAGGCTACCGCCACCTTTTAGGCCTTTGGGTTTTGGGCTTTGGCTCTTTTGCCGTTTCGCGGTCTCCACGGGGTCTTCCGACTTTGGGCCTACCAGAGCCCTTTGGTCGGAACACCTTTGCACCTTCAATATCTTCACACCTTTTCCACCCGAGGAACGCACCACTTTGCGACGCACCAGACGACGACAGGCGCTGGCGAAGGAAAAAGAGGAATCGAGTAGTCGAGGAATCGGAGAGATCAAGTGGGATTGTGAACTAAGGGAATCGTTAAGCCCACGAAGACATCATACTACCATTGGGGAACCACACGAATCACAGGAATCACATTCAAGATGTCGCGGATTCCATCGTCTTTCGACGAGGAGAACCAGTACAGGTGAGTAGTTCATTCGCATAACGTTTGGTGTGTTTGTATCTGGGCGGATGTGGCGTGATAGACGTCCAGACCAGCACAATATGAGGTCTAGTGGTATCATGAGGAGTGCTACTGGAGACACAGAAGAAGAGACCTAGGGGGTGAGGACTCATGACTAACTCGACAACTACAGACAACTAGACTTCATCGATAAGTGTATCAAGAACTGTAAGGACCAGCCGCTAGTGCCTCTTGGTACCCTCGCCACCACCGTTGCGGTGATCCTCGCCGCTAAGTCTATGCGTGTAGGGAACCGTATCGGCGCTCAGAAGTGGTTCCGGTACCGTGTAGGATTCCAGGGATTCACCATTGCTGCTCTTGTTGTAGGAGGCATGCTTCTCGGAAGAGAATCGTCTGCTGAGAGAAAGTCTAAGGAGGAGGTACTTCGTGAAAAGGCCAAATTGAGAGAACGGCTTTGGATCGAGGAACTCGAGAAGCGGGACTGGGCTGCTAAAGAGAGAAAGAAGAGGGCTGAGATTGCCAGACAGAAACACTTGGAGGCCCTAGAAGCTGAAGGAGCCAAGAAGCGGGATCAAGACTCGAACGACAAGTAGACAGCGAACACGCTGGGCCGAAGAAGTGATGCAGAAGAGGTTCTGAAGACGCTGAAAGTTGTCTTATGACACCTTGCATTGGCACACTACATATTCACCATTTGTCCACACCACGATCAAAACCTGACCTATTTCTATGCTTTCCAATCCTATATATCCTGTATATTCTAAGAACACACATATATTTATCAGACACCTGGTTGTAGACTGGGCGATGCTGTAGCAAACTACAACGCCAATGACCTAGGAAGTTAGTGCCGATGAGCTGAATGAGTTAACCTAACTGACCAAGAAAAGGACAAATTACCCGACTATGAGACCACAAAACAATGGGCCGATCAACAACTCAGTAAGCAGTTCCATTCCTTACAGAACAACTAAATTAGCCTTGAAGAATCTTAATGAAGGAGTCTCAGGAATCGGATTCTCCACATAGTGCACGGGCTTTGCCGGACTTTGCGGCAGAGGATAGACGAGTTGGTTACGAGCCCCATCAAACCTTTCCAATTCGGTCGCGACACATTTATTGTGATGGTTGGGCTCCACTATAAAGCACTAAGAGCACGGAATCAGGCGAACGCCATCAACTGCCAGCACATCCAGCGCCTCCAGGACTGTTTGGACTAGCAGCATTCACAGACGCACACATAAGTGGCCAACTGTTTCACGTTATTGAAATCTCGATGCTTGTGCTTGCGATTGGGGATCTCCACATCCCTTATAGGGCAATTGTAAGTCGTCTCTTAGGGCGGACCATGTCGAGGTAGACACATTCATTTCGAGCTTTCGAAGTACTAACATCATGTGTATAGGACCTTCCAGCCAAGGTAAGTATAAAGTGTGATGACACATGACTAGAAACGTATAATCCAAGTACTAACACGCTTTTGTGCCCAGTTCAAGAAACTACTTGTTCCTGGAAAGATTTCACAAGTGCTCTGTCTAGGCAATGCCACCACTTCTCCTGCAACGCTAGACTTCCTCAAAAACCTTTCTCCGGACTTCCAGATCGTCCGTGGTGAGTTTGATGAAAACACATTGCTGCCGCTTTCGCTTGTGATCACTCATGGTCAGCTGCGCATTGGGTTCACTAATGGGTACACGATTGTGCCAAGAGGGGATCCGCTGAGTCTTCTAACACTGGCGAGACAGATGAATGTCGATGTTCTCATCTGGGGTGGAACACATAAGGTAGAGGCGTATACCCTGGAAGGGAAATTCTTTGTCAATCCCGGAAGTGCAACGGGTGCATTCTCCACGGACTGGCCAGAGACTGCAGATGATGAGGAAAAGAAAGAGCCAGTGGGAGATGAAGATACAGGAGCGAATGTTGAGACAAAACAGTCGCAAGAGGCTAATGAAGTCAAAAACAAAGATAATGCGAATGATTCAGAATCCACAACAAATGGCGATCAACAAGGACTAAAGAAAGAAGACGGGGACAATGTCGATGAAGCCAGCGACGATGAGGTGGACGAGACCATACCGTCCTTTACCCTCTTCGATATCCAGGGATCTGTGATTACCCTTTACATCTACACCTACATAAATGGCGACGTAAAGGTCGACAAGGTAAGTTATCGGAAGGATCAATGAATGATGAAATACCTTCCTTGAGTGTGCTTTGGAGAGTACACAGAACAATATCTCTAACAGTAGCGAGCCTCTGCCATTTTGAACGGATGGAGTCAATTGCAAATTTGCAATATCATGTCATTGAACATTCTGAACATTGTGAACACTTTAGCATTTTAGCATTTTACTTTCACCCATATAGGGAATGATGTGGCAAATGCTGTTCTAGGATGCAGACTCTTCCCTGACAAAGAGTCCGTAGTTTAGAACTCACTACGAAGAACCACTCTTTCCCAGGGTGGTTAAATCTATTTCTACCGAAAAGGAATAAACACAGATTTAAGAGTTGTAAATACAGATAAACCGTTCTCCCGAAATTATGGGTATCTCGATATTTAATAGTTATTGGTTCTTAGCCTCCTGAACTGGAGTCCCAGAGGTTGCCCTACAAACCCAGAAACGGTACATCCACGCGGGAGCGCCGCGCTCGCTGCCCATACAAAACTTGCCAAAATTTTTCGTTTTCTGTACTTCTTTCAAACGCTGGCGGCAATTTTCCAAGAGTTACAATAAACCAAGTAACAAAGAGTAAGTAGCTTATGCTATCGTTTCTATTCGGGGTCGGGACTTCTTTCACGGTGTTTTAGATGATGACTTGAGTGCATTTGGCTCGAGACTTTTTGTCGATGTGGAAAAAACCACGCTACCTTACTATTTATCTCTGAAAAGAAACACCGTGGTAGAGCTTCATGCTTCTGTGGAATATATCCAAGCCGTGGAATATGTGCTAACAATGCATCTCTAGTTTGGAACAGTATCGATAAATTCGAATGAACAGTCTTTGCCGATCACAAATCTCATGTAGAGTCGTAGAAACCTCTGATACTTTATATACAACTTGCGCTATGACTACAACTCTCCAAGAGACTTTTTTGAAAAATGCAGACTTTTTATGTAGAACAATCATTCTTGTACATCGTCCAGCAGATCCTTGTCGATATTGTCCTCATGCTCGGCTTTTTGGAATGGTGACGGTAAAAGATCCTCCAACTTAAGTACTTTCTTCATAGAGTAGGCGTCTTCCCCATCAGCGTAGTAACTCTTCTCAATGCTTAAAACCTCGAACTGAAGAGTGTCTTTGTAAAGGTGCAATGCAGCTCTATTACTCTTTCTGACGTGCAAACTGACATATTCTGATTGGAACGTCTCGGAGAGAGCGTATAGTGCTTGTCTCATGAGCTTTTCGGCAATACCTTGTCTTCTGTATGTTCTCATCACAGAGAGAGACGTAATGTGGCCATGTGGCGTCTTATCCTCCGCCTCGGGATCGTCTTCCATCTTCGCAAGCACGTATCCAACGACTTTTTCGCCTGCACTAACGTATGAGGGGTCCCCTTTGATATCTGTCTTCGCTACGTTCTCATCTTCACCGCCACTTACATCTGTAGTTGTTGCCACAAACGACGCCTGTGGCCACGAGAGAATGTGGTACATGTAGTATTTAAGTTGGTAATTCTCTGGGAGGTTGTGCAAATTGGCATTCTGCATCGCCTGTACATCGTTGATGCTGGCCTGTCTGATTGTGATGGCCATCTTGCAGAAGAAACAACGAAATGAACCTGCTCCTCTATCTCTATGGGATCATACACTTGGACTGTCTGGAGGACAAAAACGAAAGGACAAGAGCAATCTATGGAAAACAATAGAAGGACTCCGCTAGCGACAACCGCTCAAATCACAACAGTGAAACTCAAGTTGGTGAATTTGGAGACAGTCTCCACGCTTTTCAAGTCCACCGTACTTCGTCGAACAGCTTGAGTGTCGACGACGAAGCGCCAAAGAGCGTCGCGCTCACCGCTCAGGGTGGGCCAAAGGTGCGCCTACCGAGACTGTCCCGATTACATAAGCAAACGATAGGACCTGCTACACTATTCTTATTCGTTAATAGATATGCCATTTCCTTTAACTGTTGGAGTGTATGTCACTTACCAAACCTAATGGACTCTCTTTCAATGACTGCGTGGTCGAACTTGATCAAGAACACGGTTCGGAGTGGGAAGCCTTCTGCCTCCACGGTGTGAGCACCGACATTGGCTTGAAAGTATGCAGCGTCGAGGATTCCTTCGATGATTCCGGCGGTGAACGCTGCAACACTGAGCTGGCCAAATTCCTTTGGAACAGATATAAACTGTGATATTAGCGGTACATTATCGGTTATCATGTCTGTTGTTGTTTGTGTGTCAGTATATTTCGCTCTCTTGCTGCTTTTTGAGAGCCACTGTTGGCCATCTCTCTTAGGGTAGTACTTACATTCATCCTCAGAGTCAGAACTCTTCTCAAGAACATCTGCTGGCTTACCAAACAGAGTCTTCCAGACCTGTGTATGGATAAATTGTAGCACCTCGACGATCCTTGTTTCTCTCTTGGCGTTCTTGCCGTCTCTGAACGTAATCAGCTCAAGGAACTTTGTTCCTACACCATACCCTAGCGAGTTCAGCTTTACTTCAAGTTCCTGGATCCCCTTTGATTGCGAGTGAGCATACTGTACAATTCCAACAAAGAGAAACGATAAACTGGCAACATTCACCTCAGGTGTGCGTCGAGAGAGCGATTGGTCATAGATAGTTTTTCCCTTGGTCACGACCTGGCTCTGGTATGAAGAAGGGATGTGGATCGGTCCTAACCACGGATTGTATCCTGGTTTCACTGGTGTCGCCTTAGCTGTCGAAGGATGGATTATTTGCTCAGGCATCCCGTTAGATGCGTTATTTTTTGGTTCTTTGTGGTTATTTAGTAAGATAAAACACGATTGCTTTAGCGGCGCTGTTGATGTTTTGGGTTTTTTCTAGGATCAACGCGACTTATCTCTTGTCCGTTCCCTCATATACCACACATCCACCACAGAAGAATACCAGCGGCCAGATGTTATATACACGGAAAAAACATCTTCGCGTTTACCGAGACTTCTTTGAAGGTAATAAATACCGCTAATGCCCTTTCCAGTGAGGCGGAAGACATTACTGGACGTTGGTTGGCGATTCACCGGCCCACTCGGCGATATCACTAACGCTGAGAAGACCAACCATTTAGCGACATTCTCCCTGAAGAAACTCAAGATCATGCCATTCGTGGCCATGCAGGTGTAGACAATACGGGAGGATATGACAGTGATCTTATCATGGTTGATAGTTCAGCAGATGGGCTTGGGGAGCCTGACCCTATGGACATGTTCTCAATGAACAACGTTGTAGCTACTGCTAAGCACATGTCCCCAAAGAAGGTATGCTGGCATCATCTTCCAAGGGCAATTTCGATACTGGAGGCGTCAATACCAAGGGAACAGACCATCGATCACTCGTTGATGGTAGTACCTTCATCTATCCATCTCTCAGAGTTTGAGCCGCCGCCTCAAGGGACTTCTACGCCGGCGGCAGGTACGTACCTTGATGGTCTCTGGTCCCCTCCAAGACGACCTCACTACCCTGAGCCTGTATTCCGGTTTGTTTCTGATGCTAGCGTCGATACAGATGCATCTATCCCAAGAGAAGGGCTGATGTTGCTTCCTACCTCTTTCTCCAGCCCGTTGTCGCACAAATCGAAAGTGTATGACATTAAGGAGGACGTGAACACAATAGCCGATCGAATTAAGCACATTGTGCTGCTTGACGAAGTCAACTCCAGCTTCGATATAGAGAAGGGCAGTAGCGACGATCAGCGTATCCTCTCAGACTTTCTTTTGCCCGACTATAACGGTCCATGTACAATCCCATTTTCCGAACTATCTACCTCTACGCCTAAAAGCATCATGAAGAGACCAAGCTCATTTGTTCCCCTGAAAAAGCACACCAAGAAAGTGAGAATCAAAGAGTCCGTTGATGTAATTGGCCCACTAGAGTCCAGAAGAGCCAAACGGCCGCTTTCAGCTCAGACAGCGAAAGCCAACAGAAGCACAAAGTATTTAAAGGCCAGTCCCACACTGAGTCTTCAGCATTCGGCAAGAACAACAAGGACCCGTTCAAGCTCTTGAAGTGTTGATCTAAATTTCCCTGTTAATCCCGAATATTGTCAAAACCACATGTATTAGGTATAGGTCTCTCTCATTTCAGGCTGTACTTTCAGGCTGTACGCACACCACTTGAAATGAGATCAAAGCGCCCGAAAAAAAAAGAGCAAGGGAAGCGGCTGAGAAAAGTAAACAAAAATTTATAGGCAATTTCAACAACGCGTCGTCGAAACGAACAGAAGTTCAGCAAACACGGAACGCTCCCTCCATAATGTCCAGTATGTTAGCTCGCATGTGTGAGTGCTGAGTCTGTTTCCACTGCTCTCATTGTTTCCACTGCTCATTTTTTTTGCTTTATATATTCATCTTGAGAACTGCGAAACTGACCAAAGCCTCAGACCGTCCAATTGTCATTTCAGGTCCTTCTGGTACCGGAAAGTCCACTTTGTTGAAGAAGCTCTTTGCTGAGTTCCCAAACAAGTTTGGCTTCTCCGTCTCCAACACCACTCGTGCTCCTAGATCCGGTGAAGTTGATGGTAAGGACTACAACTTTGTTACTGTTGACGAGTTCAAGAAGTTGATTGACGAGAAGGCCTTCATTGAGTGGGCTCAGTTCTCTGGTAACTACTACGGCACAACCATCAAGGCTGTTCAGGAGGTTGCCAAGCAGGGTCGCACATGTATTCT
The DNA here is from genome assembly GCA_030585085.1 of Petasospora xishuangbannaensis. Taxonomy (NCBI): domain Eukaryota; kingdom Fungi; phylum Ascomycota; class Saccharomycetes; order Phaffomycetales; family Wickerhamomycetaceae; genus Petasospora; species Petasospora xishuangbannaensis. The sequence goes on along the minus strand of JAJMBV010000016.1, from coordinate 70,118 downwards.
TGATATCGATATGCAAGGTGTCAAGTCTGTGAAACAGACCAGCTTGAATGCTAGATTCCTTTTTTTGTCACCACCTTCGATCGAGGAGCTTAGACAGAGATTGGAGGGAAGAGGTACCGAGACAAAGGAGTCCCTTGAGAAGAGAATCGGTGCTGCTTCAGCTGAGATGGAATACGCAGAGACTGGTGCTCACGACAAAATTGTTGTTAACGACGACCTCGAGAAGGCATATTCCGAGTTGAAGTCCTTCATCATTGAGGAGAGTTAAACATCCTGAAGAGTATATCTCACCTATGTATGAGAATAGTTTATGGTATAGAGCAATGAATACAGCATAGAAAACTTTAATACCCGTAAAATAACTATTTTACTATAGTTTTGCGTCTTTCATTCCGTTGTTACCAAATTATACTTGCGATGCTGGTGTCCAGGTGTTTACTAAGAAATTTTGTTCACAGTGCCAAACTGGAGCAAAAGCCTACCAAAACACAAGAGGACGTCTAAGGCTGATTCAATCTGCCAGAAAAAGTTATAGGAAGGGACCTAATAAGTCATATCTGCCACTGTGTTGAGCCAACTTCACTTTATCTGTTTTCATTTCAGGTTTGCCGACTAATTGAGCGCTTGAAGGACAAAGACTTGAGGACATGAGTAACATACCGCCTCCACCTCCGGGATGGCATCCACCTCCACCTCCACCTCCACCCCCTCCTATTAATTATGGTAACGACCTTCCACCACCACCACCCCCACCTGCTCCACCTATTGGGTTTTCAACTCTCTTACCGCCACCTCCACTACCTTTACGATCTAACGATATGTTGGCACCACCTCCAGCACCTAACGGATCAGTACCACCTTCAAGATTCGACAAGAACCAGCTAGACTCGAAGAAGCGTAAATGGCTTCAGATTCAGAAAATGAGATATACTGAGATCCGCTCCAAGGTTGGCGGGTTTGCTCACGCTCAGAAGGTTGACATGCCGCCAGAACATCTACGGAAAATCATAAACGACCATGCGGATATGTCATCGAGGAAGTTCTCGGCCGATAAGAGATCATACCTTGGTTCCCTCAAGTTCATGCCACATGCCGCTTTGAAGCTCCTTGAGAATATGCCCCAACCATGGGAGCAGACCAAAGAAGTCAAAGTTATCTACCATAACACAGGCGCTATCACTTTTGTGAACGAAATACCCAGAGTGATCGAACCTGTCTATACTGCACAATGGTCAACTATGTGGGTGATGATGAGAAGAGAGAAAAGAGACAGACGACATTTCAAGAGAATGAGATTTCCACCTTTTGATGACGAAGAACCTCCACTGAACTGGTCTGAAAATCTGCAGGACTTGGAACCACTAGACTCGATCCAGATGGAACTAGACGAAGTGGACGATGAACATGTGATCGAGTGGTTCTATGACTCCAGACCACTTTCAGATGATCTCGACTTTGTTAATGGCGAATCATATAGGAAGTGGAACTTGACACTGTCCATTATGTCAAATCTATACAAACTATCAACGCCACTGCTGTCCGAGATCTTCAGCAAGAATTATTACTATCTATTTGATAAGAAGTCATTTTTTACAGCTAAGGCCCTTAATAATGCAATACCAGGAGGTCCAAAGTTTGAACCCCTATACACTGACGTTGACGAAGAAGACTTCAATGAATTTAACTCCATTGATCGCATTATTTTCCGAATCCCGATCAGAACGGAGTACAAGGTTGCATACCCACAACTTTATAATTCGTTACCCAGATCTGTTCAGATCTCTTGGTATTCGGATCCAGTGAACTGCTACATTAAAAAAGAGGATGAAGAAATGCCAGCATTCTATTTTGATTCTGAGTTTAATCCTATATCTCCAAGAAATGTCCGTAACACACAGACGGACACCGAGGGCGAGCTATTCGGTGAAGATGGTGACGATCTCGAAAATTTCGAATTTCCAGATCTGAAACCATTCCTACATGAAGAAAAATTGGAACTTGAGAATACTATTGATGCCATTGAGCTTTGGTGGTCACCATATCCATTTAATCGTCGCTCTGGTGTCACTGTAAGGGCACAGGACGTTGCTTTGGTTAAGAGTTGGTATCTTCAACGACCATCTAGAGAATGGCCAGTTAAAACCAGAGTCTCATATCAGAAACTCCTTAAGACCCACGTTTTCAATGAACTTCACAAAGGCAATCCGTCTAATCTAAAGAAGGTGAACTTATTGAAGAGTTTGAAGAATACCAAGTTTTTCCAGACCACAACCATTGACTGGGTAGAGGCAGGCCTTCAAGTTTGTCGGCAGGGACATAACATGCTTAATTTGCTGATCCATCGAAAAGGTCTCACTTATCTACATCTGGACTACAATTTTAACTTGAAGCCAACCAAAACCCTAACAACCAAAGAAAGAAAGAAATCTAGATTTGGTAATGCTTTCCATTTGATGAGGGAAATAATGAAAGTCATCAAATTACTTGTGGATGCACAAGTTCAGTTTCGGCTAGGTAACGTTGATGCCTTTCAGCTGGCTGATGGGATTTACTATATTTTAAACCACTTAGGTCAGCTGACTGGTATATACCGTTATAAGTATAAGGTCATGCATCAGATTCGGGCTTGTAAGGATCTTAAGCATGCTGTCTACTACAAGTTCAACCAACAGATTGGTAAGGGTCCAGGATGTGGTTTCTGGCAACCGGCATGGAGAGTCTGGATCTTTTTCTTAAGGGGAATCATCCCACTTCTTGAGAGGTGGTTAGGTAACTTGCTTGCTCGTCAGTTTGAAGGCCGATCCAATGAGGTAGCCAAGACTGTGACTAAACAGAGATTGGATGCAAATTATGACCTTGAACTCAGAACATCTGTATTGAACGATATTCTTGACATGATCCCTGAGGGCCTGAAGCAAAGCAAAACTAAAACTATTCTTCAACATCTGACAGAGGCCTGGAGATGTTGGAAGGCTAACATTCCTTGGAAGGTACCGGGATTGCCTGAACCTGTGGAAAAGATCATTGAAAGGTATATCAAAGCTAAAGCTGACGGTTGGATTTCTGCAGCACATGCAAATAGAGAGCGTATTAACAGGGGAACAACAGTTGAGAAGACAGTTGCTAGAAAGAATCTTGGAAGATTGACTAGACTGTGGATAAAGAATGAGCAGGAACGTCAGCAAAACATCGAGAAGGACGGCCCTGCAATGTCAGCGGAGGAGGCAACTACTATTTTTAAGATGATGGCCAACTGGTTTGAGAGTCGCAATTTTTCTCCTATTCCATTTCCTCCATTGACGTACAGGCATGATACCAAGCTGCTCGTGCTTGCTTTGGAGAACTTAAAGGAGTCATACAATTCGAAGGGAAGACTGAACGCAAGCCAACGTGAGGAGCTAGCATTGATCGAGCAGGCCTATGATAACCCACATGAATGTTTGAGTAGGGTGAAAAAGTTTTTGTTGACACAACGTGTATTCAAGGAGGTCGGAATTGACTTAATGGACCAACACCGGCAGCTGACGCCTGTATATGAAGTTGATCCTTTGGAGAAGATCACAGATGCATATCTTGACCAGTATCTTTGGTATGAGGGTGACAAGAGAGGTTTGTTCCCTAACTGGGTGAAACCAAGTGATACCGAGATTCCTCCCTTATTGGTTTACAAGTGGTGTCAAGGAATGAACAACCTCAACGAAGTTTGGGATACCTCCAAGGGACAATGTAATGTTATGCTGCAGACCACTCTGAACAAAGTTGCTGAAAAGATTGAGTTTACGGTTTTGAACCGTTTGCTAAGACTTGTCATGGATTCCAATATTGCCGATTACATTACTGCTAAGAACAATGTGGGCCTCACTTTCAAAGACATGAACCATATAAACAAGTATGGTTTAATCAGAGGCTTACAGTTCTCCTCCTTTGTCTTCCAGTACTATGGATTGGTTCTTGATTTGTTAATTTTGGGCTTGGAAAGAGCAAGTGAGCTAGCTGGTCCTTGTACAACACCAAACGACTTTTTGCAGTTTAAGTCACTTGAACAAGAAACTTCGAGTCCTATTAGACTTTATTCACGTTATGTGGACAAAATACATATATTCTTTCGATTTGAAGAACATGACTCTCAAGAACTCATTCAGGCTTTCTTATCGGAGAATCCAGATCCGAACTTCGAAAATATCATTGGCTACAACAATCGTCGTTGCTGGCCGAGAGACAGTCGGATGAGATTAATGCGCCATGATGTGAATTTAGGCCGTGCAGTTTTCTGGGAGATCCAGGGTCGTGTTCCTAAATCATTTGCCAATATCCAGTGGGATGACACACTTTCCTCTGTTTATTCTAAAGACAACCCAAACTTACTATTTACCATGTGCGGATTCGAAGTGAGGATTTTGCCAAAATCGAGAATGGATGAAGTTAACTCATCTACTGAAGGTGTTTGGGATTTGGTTGATAATAATACCAAGCAACGAACTGCAAGGGCATTCTTGCAAGTTACAGAAGAAGAGGTTGACAAGTTTCATGCAAGAATTCGTCAAATCCTGATGTCAGCTGGATCTACGACTTTTACAAAGATTGCAAGCAAATGGAACACTGCCTTGATGTCTTTATTCACTTACTTTAGAGAGGCTGCAGTTTCTACTGAAGCCCTTTTAGATGTCTTGGTGAAGTGTGAAACAAAAATCCAGAACCGTGTTAAGGCGGGATTGAACTCCAAGATGCCAACTCGTTTTCCACCGGCTGTTTTCTATACCCCAAGGGAACTAGGCGGTCTTGGAATGCTGAGTGCTTCACATATCCTTATACCTGCCTCAGATTTATCGTGGTCGAAACAGACAGATACTGGTATTACTCATTTCCGTTCTGGTATGACTCTTGCTGAGGAAAAGATGATTCCAACTATCTTTAGATACATAACATCCTGGGAAAATGAATTTTTGGATTCCCAAAGGGTTTGGGCTGATTATGCAATTAAACGTCAGGAAGCGTTGCAACAGAATCGACGCTTGGCATTTGAAGAATTAGAGGGATCTTGGGACAGAGGTATTCCTAGAATCAGTACATTATTCCAAAAGGACCGTCACACATTGGCATATGACAAGGGCCACCGTGTTCGCCGGGAATTTAAACAGTATTCCCTTAATCGACACAACCCATTCTGGTGGACTTCTTCACACCATGATGGTAAACTCTGGAACCTGAATGCTTATCGTACGGATGTTATTCAAGCTTTAGGTGGTGTTGAGACTATTTTAGAGCACACTTTGTTCAAGGCTACCGGTTTCGATTCTTGGGAAGGCTTATTCTGGGAAAAAGCTTCGGGATTTGAGGATACTCTGAAATTTAAGAAGTTGACTAACGCTCAGAGATCTGGTTTGAGTCAGATTCCAAACCGTCGTTTTACTCTCTGGTGGTCTCCAACGATCAATCGTGCTAATGTCTATGTTGGTTTCCTGGTACAACTGGATTTAACTGGTATTTTTCTTCACGGTAAAATTCCAACTTTGAAAATATCTTTGATTCAAATTTTCCGTGCTCATTTGTGGCAGAAGATTCATGAAGGTATTGTGATGGATTTGTGTCAAGCATTAGACTCAGAAATGCAGATTTTACAGATTGAGAGTGTGCAGAAAGAAGCCATTCATCCTAGAAAATCATATAAGATGAACTCTTCCACAGCCGACATTACTTTGACTGGTGCTTACAAGTGGGGTTGTAGCAAACCTTCGTTGCTACATGACAGCAATGATGATATGACCGCTACCTATAGTGATAAGTTCTGGATTGATGTTCAGCTCAGATATGGTGATTATGATTCTCATGACATTTCTCGTTATGTACGTGCCAAGTTCTTGGATTACACCAGTGATGACATGTATCCATCTCCTACTGGTGCCCTGGTTGGCATCGACTTGGCCTACAATATGTACGACTCATATGGTACTTGGTTTCCTGGTTTCAAACAACTCATGCAGAACGCTTTGAGGCGTATTATGAAGTCCAACCCATCACTCTTCGTTCTTCGTGAGCGTATTTGCAAAGGTCTCCAACTGTACCAAGCCCGTCCACAGCAAGCGTTTCTCAATTCTAACAATTATGCAGAACTATTCGGAGACCAGATGCAATTGTTCATTGACGACACGAATGTTTATCGTGTCACTGTTCACAGAACTGTTGAAGGTAACCTGTCCACTAAGCCAATCAATGGTGCCATTTTTATCCTCAATCCAAAGACGGGACAGTTGTTCTTGAAAGTGATTCATACGAGCGTTTGGGCTGGCCAAAAGCGTCTCAGTCAGCTGGCTAAATGGAAAACTGCAGAGGAGGTCACGGCATTGATTCGCTCCTTGCCAAAGGAGGAACAGCCAAAACAGCTTATTGTTACCAGAAGAGCTATGCTCGACCCTCTTGAAGTTCAGATGTTGGACTTCCCTAACATTTCCATTCGTCCATCTGAATTGCGTTTGCCATTTGCAGCAGCCATGAAAGTCGACAAGTTGCACGATCTTGTTTTGAGGGCTACTGATTCTCAGATGGTTCTCTTTAACATTTATGACGACTGGATGAAATCCATTACGTCTTTTACTGCTTTCTCCCGTGTTGTTCTCTTACTTAGAGCTCTCAGCGTGAACCCAGAACGTACAAAACTAATTTTGCATGCTGATCCTTCAATTGTTACGCTGGATCATAACATTTGGCCATCATTCACAGATGATCAATGGGTTGATATTGAAGTCCAATTGCGTGATTTAATCTTGAACGACTATGGCAAGAAACACAACATCAATGTTGCTTCTTTGACACAAGCTGAAATTAGAGATCTGATTTTGGGACAAGATATCAAAGCACCATCGGCTGAACGTCAGGAGATTGCCGATATCGAAGGCCAAAATGAAGAATCACTTACTGGTATGAAGGTGACCACAAGAAATGCTCAAGGTGAGGAAATCATTGCGCACGTCTCGTCTAATTACGAACAGCAGACATATACCTCAAAGACCGAGTGGCGTAAGCTGGCTATCTCTGCATCTCTTCTACACATGAGAACGAAGAATATTTATGTCAATAGTGACCCAGATGATATGGTTGATAACCAAGTTACATATGTGATGCCAAATAATGTGTTAAAGAAGTTTATTCAAATTTCTGATACACGTACACAGATTGGAGGATTTGTATTTGGCTCTTCGCCTGCCGATAATTCCAACATTATGGAGATCAAGAGCGTTGTTATTCCTCCTCAAAGGGGCACTATGTATACTGTTGAACTGGCTAAGCTATATGAGAGTGAATGGACTAAAGGATTGAAGTTAATTGGTTGGATGCATACTCAGTCCAATGAATATAACTACATGACTGCGGCTGATGTCACTATGCAAGCTCGCATGTTTGAAAATTCTGATACGAGTCTGGCTGATTTTGTTGTCTCACTGACCACAGGATCTGTTTCTCTCAGTATCTTCTCTTTGGGTGAGGATGGATACAAATGGGGCCGCCATAACAAGAACCTAGATCTTGCACCTGAGGGTTTCAAGATGGAGTACGGCCAACTTGGACAGATGTTTTTGACAAATAACATTATAGGTAACTTCTTAGTTCCAAGTACGGGTATTTGGAACTATACTTTCAGAGGGACACAATTCAATGCAGATTTAGAGTATGATCTTAAAATTGATGTTCCTTTAGAGTTCTACCACGAACTTCATCGCCCGCTGCATTTCCTTGATTTCACTACTATTGAGGCAGATACCACTCTTGAGGCCGCACAAGAGGACGTATTTGCTTGAAAGTGTTATACTATTTTCCCAAAATGTGTTATTATTAATGATATCATGATTTAAAACTTTGTTATTAGTCACCTCTAAAGAAACAGTTTTTAATTAGCTGTTTGAAGATTGGAAACGTAGCAAGTCCGCTTCAGGACGCTATTCTACACCACTAGTCTTCATTGAATTACTTATCAAATGCAGCAACGTCACTCGTGTATCATCACGATTCTAAAAAGAAGATTGTGCTGTGTTAGAACTCCCCCGATTTCATCGACAGCTGGACCTTCTTGTTCATGTCCGCAACCTTGTCAAAGAGGAATTCCTTAAGTTCATTATCTTTAGCAGCAATTTTCTCCAGTTTGGAACTAAGGGATTTCTTCTCTGGTTCCAGCAAGTAATCGTTTTCAAAGTTTAGAAGTATACGCTTCTTCTTTTCAATGTCTAATATTTTCACCAGTTCATCCTTCGATAGGCTGAGGTCTAGTGTTTCACCATCTGCGAGTTCGATTGGCCGAAGAGTACCGAGGCCATTCTCCAATGACTGTGCTTCATTTACTCTCATAGACTCATCGAACTCCATCTCTGCTGTCTTTGAAATCTGTGTGTAGGAATCGCCATTCAGCTCTAGAAGCTTCGCCTCGAGGTCCCTGAAGATGGCATGGTGTTCCTTCTCCCTCTGATACAATTTGGCTGAGCTTTCTGCAAGTGGTTGCTGCTTGTTTCTCATCTCTGAAACTATCCTCCGGTACAGTTCAAGAGCATTCGGAGCATCTGGGTCGAGCTCATAGAACAAAATGAGGAGGTCCATGAGTTCGAGTGCTCGAGGACCGGTTTCTTCAAGAAGGTCTCTCTCTGCCGCAAGAACTGAAAAATAGTCCACAGCATTAGTCTCACTCGGTGATTCCAGCATCCTTATGTTCCAGCACCGTATGAGTCAACCCTTTTATGAAAATCTGGCGATACTGTGTTATGATCTTACTGACAAATCCCGGCGTTCTTAGTGAGTCTTTGGAACAGTGCAAGATTCGCGCCTCTGTTGGTGGACTTTGAGCACATCGAAGAACATCAACATCGCCAAATCAGTAAGTACCACAGCAGCCACGCTCCAATACTCCAAGGCTCCAGAGGCTCAAAACTTCTTACACAAGTTTTCTTGCCTATTAAAGGTCACATCGTTGTAATTCATGAACACAGAATCAACGTATATTGTCATTAAGACGCTCCAATCGCGGCTTCGGGGTTCTACACTGCTTCTCTCTCAGCTCGGCCTGTATCAAGGCTCGAAATGGTCAGCTGAAGCTTTGAATGGGCTTTCCGTTTGCTCTGACTTGGGATCTCATGAAGAAGATAGCAGTGATGTAAATGAAGATGCTCAAGACGATGAATTGGTGGACCCACAGTGGGTTGCTCTCCAACAATTACCCCATTGCGAGAAGGACAAGCTTGCGCTTGCCCGAGCATACTTCGACTGCAAAGAGTTTGATCGTTGTGCGAATGTGTTAAAGAAGTGTAACTCTAGCATAGCTCTGTTTCTTCGCCTTTACGCTGTGTACCTCAGTGGAGAGAAAAGACGAGAGGAAGAGAGCGAAGGCGTTCTGGGTCAGAACGATATGAACTCCCAGAACGTTAACATCCCCGGTGTTCTCAAGGAGTTAGAAGCCGCTGTTGAAAGCGATACGTTTAACAAAGGGAATCCATTTTTGCTGTACTTGCATGGAGTTATTCTACTAAGACAGAAGTCGTTTAAGACGGCGTTGGAGTCGTTGGTTTCAAGTATCAAGAAGTATCCGTACAACTGGAGCGGCTGGAGCGAACTACTCTCTGGACTAAATAAACTCGATGAGGCATATGAGGTGCTCAATATCTTGGAGAGGCATTTCCATGGTGACTTTGCTGCGTCTGTTATGGTTAGAATAGCGAGGGTCGTTGTAAATCAAGAGTTCTTTCAGCAGTTTGATGATCTCTATATTGAGTTGGAACAGCTGCTGAAAATTTTCCCCTCATTTGCATTCCTCAAGACCCAGAAAGCATTGATATCATATCATGCTCTGGAATATCAAGAAGCCGAGAATATTTTTGATGAGATTCTTGTTCAAGACCCTCTACGGCTCGATGACCTTGATACATACTCAAACATTCTCTACGTCATGGAGAAGAAGTCCAAACTTTCATATCTAGCACAGCTGGCGTGTTCCATTGATAAATTCAGACCCGAGACTTGTTGTATTGTTGCCAATTACTACTCATTGAAATTTGAGCACGAAAAGGCCATCATGTACTACCGTCGGGCGTTAACATTGAATAGGAACTGCCTATCGGCATGGACATTGATGGGCCACGAGTTTGTGGAGTTGAAGAACTCTCACGCGGCGATTGAGAGTTATAGAAGGGCAGTCGATACAAATAGCAAAGATTTTAAAGCATGGTACGGGTTAGGCCAAGCATACGAGGTGCTAGACATGCATGTGTACTCTTTATACTACTATCAGCGCGCTTGCTCGTTGAAACCACTTGACAAGCGTATTTGGCAAGCGGTAGGCGATTGCTATGAGAAGCTTGAGAAGTTGAAGGACTCCGTTAAATGTTACAAACGGGCACTTCAGCTCAGTGACTTTGGAGATGTCACTATCTATTATAAGTTGGCATTGCTGTACGAGAAGCTTAACGAGAGCGATAAAGTGTACGAACATATGAAGGCATGCTATCTTGAGGAGATTAATGCAGCTATTAAGTGTGATGAGACTTCTAAAGCAAGGTTGTGGCTTGCAAAGTATGAGATGGATGCTCACAATTATGAGAGTGCCTATAACTATGCTGTTGACCTTAACCATGGTACTAGCCAGGAGATTGAAGAAGCAAGATCCATTGCTCGAGAAGCTAGAAACAGACTTAATAACTGAATACACGAATCCACACGAATACGACGCTATGAAATTATTGTGAATGGCATTACTTAGGTTTGTCTTTTTGCGGCTTTTATAACAGTTCCATCAGTTCAGTTGTTCATGTCGTTGGGCCTAATAGTAAAGGAATACTATTCCTTTCCTTCTAATCCGAAAGCTCTTTCAACTTAAACTCGAAGTGGCACATGACTTCTTAAATAAGATATATTGATACTAATAGCGTTAACGCCCTTCTTTTAACTGGTAACGCCAATAAAATTGCTAGAACTACTACAACCTTAGGGTCTATTCCTGCTTTAGTGGAGACCATCAGCAAGTAAAGGCAGCAGACCAAGCCATTCGCTCACTCTCTCAGGACAATGGATCGGCAAGCGTGGGAAAGACTACTCTAATGATCGTTCCCAGGCCAAGTTCTTCCCGCAAATATACTCGAGATACTTAACGGATATGGAAGCATCACTCGTGAGCAGGATGCCCTAGAGGGTCTAATTTTGATATGTAGTGCTATGCAGATATGTGAGATTCTACGCTGACTAAAAAGATACTGAGTTCTACCGAAGAGCGAGTCCAAAGTCAAGAAACGCGTCCATGCAAAACGAATGATGTATTAACCAAAACAGGAGAGATTATTGAAGGAAATATCAAGAATTTGGGAAGATCATTGAGTCGCATTGGCTAATGGCCAGTTGTGATGATGATGGTACAGGCGGGGTTCACGGTTAGGTGTCTTCCCCGTTCAGAGCAAGCAAGGCCCTCTATACAACAATGAATGGCTAGGCTTCAAGCTCTCTTAATAGTTTGTAAAGTCGTTCTGAAATGCCCCTAGCCGTTCGCACGTTCCACCATAACTCTGCATCACTAGGATTCCAACTTTCGGCAATCTCAACAATCGGATCGTGTCTGCTCTCAAAACTTTGTGTCTGTAGTACCACTTTAGGGTCTTGCAGTTTTACAGCTTTCTTGATGGACTTGAGATCCTCTCGATACCTTGTAAGTCGTTGTTCTGATTGTCTTTGGTTGATAACATACGGGGCAGGCAACTCATAATTGGTGAGAAGCGCCTTCGCAGCGTCCAGTTTCCACTTGAGTTCTCCTTCAGAGATTGTGAATGTATGACCTCCAAGCTCACTAAAAGATGTAGATTTATCATGGAGTTCCAGTCCCCATTGGTCGTTTAGAGCCGGTACATCAAAACCAAAGAAGATTGACATGGCATGTGCAAATGTCTCGGCCGTGACGAGTTCCGCAGGTAAAAAGATTGAATTGGATGTGTGAATTGAATATTGTTTTAGTTTTTGGGCCGACTTGGTATACTTTAAAAATTTAGAGGTGATCACGTCTCTCTCATCCATCTCGCATAGCTCTGAACTGGTTATCAAGCTTTTATCATCGTGCTTCAGAACACACGCTGCCGATAACGGGTGCGGTACTGGAACTAGATTAACTGTTTTCTGGCTAAGACTGAGACCATCTGAAATAACAATTTTACACTGCTTCTCGGGACACTTTAGCGTATATGGGGACAATGCCTCCTTCAATGCTCTTTGGGTCTTTTCAATCTCTTCCTTGCCAGAATCTGCGTTTATGCGATGTGGTAAACGTGGTAACACCTCACGATCAAATGTCTCTAAAAATAACTTCGTTGGAGGGGGATATAATGCTTCCTCACACTTCAACAGTGCCTTGATACCTTGTATAACAGGTCTTGCAAAGTAATGATCGCCAATAACCATTGGGTCAACAATATTGAGGATATCATAGTTCGTTACTCTCCAGGATCTTATATGCTTGTCTAGCAATGAAGGGACCGTGTCTAAAACGTTCTTTACGTTGTTTGTGTTTAAGAGTTTTTTCCAAGTGCCAACAGTATAGTCTGCAAATATATTACCATAGTTTGGTGCTTCTATGTTAAACTCACGGTTCCTCTGGATTAAAGTATCGATAAGTTCATCCACGCTGGCGAGATCACTTATCATGACTTGGAAATCATAACCTGAAACTAGCTGGAACTTCTGGACTTCCTCGGCGGATTTTTTCAGTTGGTGAATCTTCAAACTGGTTGGAAAGATTGTGTAGTCCAGATAAAGGGACGCAGCGTGTTGTTTTGGAAGGGTCGACATGTGGTACGACCATGCCAACAACTTTAAGTAGTTCTCGTTGATGTGATCTTGCTTGTCGTACAGCACGCCATTTATCGCCATGAGCCTGGTCTTCGGGTTCTCGACTGCATCGTTATAGTGCAGAATGTGGATGTTGAAACCAAGAGAAAGAAGAAGCATTGTCCATTTTCTTAGGAGGTATCGATGAAATTGTTGCTCATGGAGAGACAGCCGCCGAATGCGGTCATCGTTGAAGAATGTGTACACTATTCCTCGACTATCGGGTAGATGTGCCAGCCGTGTTTGAAGTTCCTCGTCACCAAAGAGCGGAGTGACGGGCTTGAATATGCTGGCATCTTTATCAGTGACATGCTGTGGCCGAGCTCTGTCTCTGTTATATGTCAGAGGGTTATAGGCGCCTTCAAAAGTGTCGCTTGATGCCTTCAAAAATGTAAAGATAATGCTGCTGATCACGAAGATCGCCGCTACACTGAGGACAATTGTCCTTGTTGTGCGAACTGTGGGCACTTTGATGAGCATGGTGGTGGCGAAGGGTGTTGCCACGTGTCCCAGACCCTTGTTGAATGTACCAGACCCTCCTCAATGGTGTTATGGTTATATCAGATGCCCTTATTAAGGCTTCGAACCCGCCCCTAGTGGCCTTGTGTTCTGACCCGTTTCACGCTCTGGTGGTGGTTGTCAGAGCGGGATGTGGTACTTCGGGAACCACTAAAATTGTTCACGGGGTAAATGCGGAAAAAAAAATTAAAGTCAGTCTTACTCTTAGACGGCGTACATAAATCGGCTGGATCTGGATCAAAGCCTTGCATACCCAAGTGGAATTGGGAGGAGGGAAATATATTTGAGAAGCTGCTAGTTGTAGGGGAACTGGTATTTATGAGACCTTCGCTGATAGTGGGGAAATCGCCGTTATTAGTGGTTACCTCCATTGGGAATCCGGAGCCTAAGTATGCTATGACACGGCACTCTATTGGGCACGAGGTCCTAAATACTTTCGTTGGCAGCCGTTGGAAAACGGATCCCCGGGTCCCGGGTGGAATGTTTCTTGGGTCTGCCACTGAGTATCCAAATGTCATGTTCATGAAGTCCCCTTCATATATGAACATCTCTGGAACTTGTATTGGACCGGCATGGAGAAGCGTGCAGGATAAGCTGCGATTGCACTCCACGTCTGTACGATTTCTCGTTGTTTATGATGAATTAGAACGGGCTACCGGGAAATACCAATTGCGGTATGGGAAAGTCTCTTCACGGGGTCATAATGGTCTTAGAAGCATTGTTGAACACTTTGGAAATGACTTTTACAGGTTTGGCGTAGGCATCGGGAGACCTTTGCAGAAAACCGACGTCGCAGACTATGTTCTGGATCGGATCTCCAAACAAGAATGGGAATCAACGATTTGGGACGTTATTCCCCACCTGAAAAGCACAATTGAGACTCTCAGGACTAAGGAAAGTATACATATCGTCAAGGGCCAGCTTGTGGAAACATCAAGGTGAATTGTATTATATTTCACCCATTTTCTATACCCTCTAACTTGAAAACTACAAGTAAAGAAAAAATATTCCAAAATTGAAAAAAAGGCGTATTAATTAGAAAGGCTTTGGTCAGTGGGCAAGCCAATGGGGACCCTGTATAAAATGATATATTTACCTTCTTAACATTTCGTCTGTTTAAGCCTCCATTATCGTGTCGAACTTCTTGGCAGTCAGCCCTTTCAGGTTCTTAACAATTACCTGGGAAACCACAGTATGGATCGTGTGAAGGTCCTTCTGGGACAAGCCACATGTAATACAAATCTTCAAACTTGGAATCAAAGGAGCAATTTCCTGGGCCCACGAATAGGCAGCTCTGGAAATTACGATACCTTCATCCTCGCAGTCAAATGCAATTTGTTGAAGCAAAAACTCTTCCTTATTTAACTGGTCAATAAGCTTATCGCCAGCACATTTCACATTGAGTTTTTCCATTTCTGAACCCGACCCCGTGTATGCCTTAGGCAAATCAAGCTTCTCTCTAATATCAGGTGCAATAAATATATGCAAAATAGATGATTCTGGAGAGGATGTGATCTTGACATATTTCTGGACCGCTTTATCGTTGTTGAAAAGACTGTGGAGAAGAACACATTTCGAATGAAGATCCCTAATGAGCTTAGACTCGCCAGTTTTGGAATCCACAGACTCATCAATGATCTCAAGGGCTCTAGATGAAGCACGGGCAGCATATGGAGGTAGGGAAGCGGAAAAACAGTATGCAAGCGAGCCAATTCTTTGATGGTAACTCATGACTTTGTCGCCAATGCAGAACGCGCCGCCCGAGCAGAACGCGTTAGCCATTGAACCGATTGTGATGTCGATCTTGGAACGTGGTACGCCATATTTTTCAGCAAGACCACGACCAGACTTACCCAACACTCCGAAGGACAAGGACTCATCGATGAAAAGTCTGAATTTGTACTTTTCCTTGATTTCGACGAGCTTAGAGAGATCTGGAGAGTCACCAAGACTGGCAAACAGGCCCTCGGTAATAATGAACTTTCTAGAAATTGGTTTCTCGTGCTTGAAGAACTCTTGATGAAGACCCGAAATGATTCTCTCCAAGTCTTCCATATCATTGTGCTTGAACCAATAAATATTGGCTCTTGTAAGTTGTAAAGCTTTTTCAATAGACAAGTTACACGAGGAATCGGCTAAGACGTAATCACCTCTCTTGAGGAAAGAAGGTAATACCGAACCTGCTGTAGTGAAGTCCTGACCGTACAGCACAGCACCTTCTGTGCCAAAGAAAGCAGCCAAATCACTCTCTAGCTTCACATGGACATCCTGATTACCATAGAAGTTTGGAGGACCACAAGCACCAACACCACTGTTCCTAATACTCTCCTTAGAAGCAGCAATCATTGATGACTCTAGACCCAACTCTAAGAAATTGAGAGAAGACGCATTTATCAGCACTTTATCATTACCCTCGAGTTTTACATGAGCCGAAACAGTGCCATCCACAATACGCAATGCGTCGAGTTTCCACTGTTCTTTCTCTCCCACTGGTACCGTAAGAGGCTCAGGCTCCCAGTCGTCGACAAGTTCGTCAACTTCACGTGGTGTGAGTCTGACAAAGTCTTTCTTCTTTGAGGAGCTTCTAGACGTCGCAAAGTATCTGATGAAGAACAACAGCAAGAAGAACTCAATGAGTGTTCTAACGGGGTCATCGCGGTGTGAGGAACGGATGTAGCGTACTAGGATAGACCCACCAGGAATGGCCTCAACGTATGGCACAATCAGTTTGAGCGACCGCTCAATCATGCCAGAGCCAGTCGCAATGATATCGTGTAATGTGACATTTGCTTGGGACATCGTTTTAACAAGTTTAGCACCTTTTAAATGTCTCTTTTAACGTCTTCTTCGCCGCTTGGCTTGCAACAACGTGTAGTTTGTGCGTATTCGCTTTTGATCGCGTGTGGAAAATGCTGTATTAGAACTGAAAATCTCTAGGGAGGGCAGACAGTATGCAATGCAGAGGAAAATGACAACAGATGCTTAGTTAAAAGGGAAGGACGGGTGCCAGCTACTCAACAATAGTGGGATCGGCCCGGATCACTCGCTGGGGTGTGAATGTTTGTCGGCAAGCACGCCGGTGTTCGTGTGTTGTGCTCGGTATTAGGGGTAAAACAGCAAGATGGGATCGCACTGTGCTTTTTGCGGGCCAGTGGAAGATGTCCACCGGAGAAAATGAAGTGGAATAGTGCAGTTGCAAAGCTAAATGTGGTAGGTACCAAATAAGAGAAGCTCCCAACAACAAACCCACGCGAGTTCGGCGTGACTCTGCTAAGATTGAGCGTTGTCGTTGTGCCAGAACTCCCATCGTGAAGCGGGCGTTGAGTTTAGGGAAATCGCTATTCTTACCAAACGCGTCGGTGTGCACGCTTCGTGCGCCGCCCGCGAAAAAAAAAACACTTGTCGTGGTTCACGCACGTTGATGACTCAGCCATGATGTAAGCCTTGGAAATATTAATTGATACATTACACTTATTATGAAACTTCCGTAAAAGGAAGTCTACGCCCCCACAGAGCCAAGCAGTCGCGGGCGTCGCGATCCGAGAGATGCCCTGTACAAGTTCAAAAATAAGCGCACTCTTCTCCGTTCCGTCATCACTACAAATTATCCTTCTGGAGCAAGATGTCTAGTGCCTTTGCCAGATTCTTGAATTCGCCAACCGGTCCTAAGACCGTTCACTTCTGGGTATGTACTTCTTTACTACTTCTCTACCTGGGATTGTGCCCCATTTCTTCTTTTGTTGCGTGGTGGTGAAATGGAAATTCGCAGCAAGTCCAGTACAAATGACCGAGCCTGGAGGAGCCCGTTTAATTCTTCACTCTACAAAGAACTGCGGCTTCAATGAAATCCTCAGAACCTCTCTATTGGGCTCTTCCTGAACATAAGGACTTTGTTCTTTCTAATTGCATTCAGTTGTTTTTCTGGGTGTTGATTTTGGGCGCTGCATATCAGTCTAATCGTACCTGCGAGCGTGGGGTCCCAGTCGGCCTCTTCTTTCCAGTAGAAGCGCTCCTGTGAGAAGCCCCAGCCGCACTAAATTTCGCCTACCACACAATAAGAGGAATCCATTGGCAGGAATGTTCACGATGTGTTACTAACTAAGAACTGTGTGCAGGCTCCAACGCTCAAATGGGGTCTTGTTATTGCCGGTATCAGCGACACCTTTAGACCCGTTGAAAAGGTTTCTGGAACTCAAAACCTTTCCCTTATCGCCACAGGAGTCATCTGGACAAGATGGTCCTTTGTTATCATACCGAAGAACTACCTCCTTGCGTCTGTGAACTGTTTCCTTGGTCTCACCGCAGGTTACCAGTTAGCCAGAATTGCAAAGTATAGAATAGACCAAGGCGACTCTGCCTCTCAAGTGTTCAAATATATTATCGACGGTAAGACAGAGGACACCGATGCCCAACCGGAAGTAACTGCTTCCAAGGATACCGTGACGTCTGCTTAATTGCTGCCTTTGGTGTGAAATGATTTGTACGAATGCCCCATTCCCTTATGCACATTACATATTCATAGAACGCAATGTAGGGGAAATAGTGCCATCTGGCTGGCTATCTAGTAGTTCCTCGTAGTCTTTCATGCCCTTTCTCTCCCTTCAAAATCAGGCCTAACGATGCGAGCCGTTTTGTATTTTTTTGGAACTGTTGCCAAGATTTGAAGTTATCGCATCTTCTGTAACTTGAAAGACCGCTACGCTACTAGCATTTTCAAACAATAGAGCACTATTTCATCAATATCAGCACATTCCCTGATTTTATATATATTACATCCTGCTAATACAATCATAAAATCAAAAGACTAAATGAACGTCTCCCCTATTGATTAGTGTGTTGGAGGAATGGAGAATCCCCCTAGCAAAATTCTAACTGAGTGCTCTTCCATTCACTGCTACGGCCACCATTTTTCCATTTTTTTCTCTTAATCAAACTGGTAGAGTATATGTACGAGATCCCAGTATACTACTGTATACTGCCGTATCTATCAGCATTCTTGATGTGTCTTTTTGCTAATGGTGGGGGACATGTTCAAGTTGATTGCGAAGTTTGAATGAGGGGTCTTTAACAGAGCACCGATGTCCTCGGTTACATTCTACACGCATAGTATACCATACCGGATAGGACTGACTCATCAATGAAGGACGTAAACTCAATATTGCAAAGTGACGAAGTTTTTTTTTTCTTTTTTGACCCGTGTACGGAATACATTTGGACCGTATCCTCATGTGCCATACCATAAGATTTTGTCTAACTTTATTATCACAAAAAGGTTCCACGATTTGTGACCTGAATCTTCCCAAGGCCCTACAATGTAAGAAAAATGGTCCAGGGATATCCGTACATACGAGAGAAATAATAGAATACCAATTTGAAGCAAGCACCTTCCTGTCTTTGCTAAAAGAAGCAATGGTGCCGTTTACCTGAAGCCCATCTCCGAGGGGAAGCCAGTCTGCGGGGACCTGTTAATGCTAAGAGTAGAAGAGCTTCGGTTCGGATGGCACGGAAATACCGTCCAAAATATCAACAGGGCGTGGTAGTAACTACTGTAATAGGCATTCCAAGCAATTCGCACCTCAGGTAATTGACGTTTTACGTACTTAGATCCCGCCATGGCCCAGCAGTGCTTTGGAAAGATGAACCACTGGTCAATAATATGGGGGTGTTTGTCACCCTCGTGCAGACAATAGGGCTTTTACCCCGGACTCTTCGACGACTACTAGGCCGACGTCGCCGATATGAGCGCATTTTAATGGCAGGGACCTGCATTGCAACTGTTGCCAAATCCAAAGATTACAGCTGCCTGTTTTGGTGTGCTTGTCATCCTTTTTGGGGATGAATCCGAAGAGGAGATGTATGATTAGGTCCTAGGTT
This sequence comes from Petasospora xishuangbannaensis, assembly GCA_030585085.1. Lineage (NCBI taxonomy): Eukaryota > Fungi > Ascomycota > Saccharomycetes > Phaffomycetales > Wickerhamomycetaceae > Petasospora > Petasospora xishuangbannaensis. Next base: position 50,888 of record JAJMBV010000016.1, on the reverse strand, counting down.
GTGCCGATGGCAACTGCTATATGTGATGCGCTGCTGGCATGCCTGTGTGCAATATAGTACGTCTATGTACGGGCGTTCTTATAGAGTTACTTGTATAATCGTTCGTAGTAGTTCATTATGGGGTATGGTGATTTATTATTTGGTTTGGATCGGGTCTGTGGGGTTCGTGGCTGTTTGTAGTTGTGGGAGCATTTATTGATTGAATGGTAGAGTGTGCCATTTGTGAAGGCCGAAACAGAGTCGCACTACTCCACCGCTGCCAACACTAAAAATGTGAGTTGAACAAGTAATCACCGTCACATAGAAGAAACCCTCTTAGTAACATATTTCATTCCGTCCTGCCACTGTAGAAACCCTAGAAATAAAAGATTTAGATGAGAATGCTCGTGCGTATTCTAGCTGCGAAAGAAATCTGCGGGATTGCGGAATGAGCATTTGCTTCTGCTGAAAACATCACTACCAAAAGAACATCCTAAATGAACCCCTCCCACTTTAATTAAGATCTCAAGAGTTGGATACCTCGGTTGAAACTACAGAAAGAACGTAGGTGTGCCCCACAGTCTCCTTGAATTCACTGGTGACACGGCCTGTTTGACCCCTCAGAACGCCCAAATGTGACGCTTTCAGTAGAAGACCAAAGTTCATGCTCGATGCAGTATTCAACAACTCTATTATTCACCGAGACAGAAATGTCGCGTTCATTCTCGTCCATTCTCAGGGCTTTAGTCCGTTCAATGATTTAAATACAAATGGTTTACCCTTTATAGAATTCATGTTTTCCATAGGATAATCTATCTCTCGCTTTTGGTTACAAAAAAAATACTATGAGGCATTCCATCTTATTTCTGTCACTCGCTTTCTCGCTTGATTTTGTTAAGACAGAATCCCAAGCTGATGATGCTGAATTAAATGCTATCCTTGCAGATGTCAAGGCTCATCAGAATGATTACATTGGTGAAGCCATTACAAACCCACCGCCTTCTGATTTGATGAATCTTGTTGTGGCAGCATTAACTTATAAAGATGATGGCTACACAACTCTATACCCTTCCGTCAACATGGATGAAGTAAATTCATATATAACTGGTCTTCCATGGTATTCTACACGCTTGTCTGCCGAAATTTACCAAGCAACTGTCAGTCTCGGTGACTCTGCAGAGACCTCTTCTGAGACCCATTCCACTTCCACACAGGATAACTCGTCCGGATCAGCCGCAGCAACACACAAATGTTCCATTGTACAAGATCTTATCGCTCTTAAAGTTGCCGAACTGACCGCAATTGCTTCTGACATAAAAGCTAACGAGGCGGAATATATTTCCCTGATTACGTCGAACAGCATTCCTCCATCTGGACTTCTTTCACTTGTTGAGGACGTACTTACTTTGGTAGACGACACATTCACCAAGTTGTATAGCGATCTAGACCTTGATCAGGTACGCTCTTTCATTGAGAGCTTACCATGGTATAGTCGTTTGTCCTCAGAGATTTCAGTGGCAACGGCTGCAATTGATAGTCTCACTGTTTGCCTTGAGACTTCCTCAACAATCCAAGACTTGACGGTATCACCTTCCTCATCAATTCCTGTTCAGACAACCTCTCTAGCTGAGTCTTCGGATGCGCCTAGCTGCTCGGTAGTTCCAAATGCTGAAGCTATTAAGGATGCTGAATTATCTGCAATTTTGGCGGACTTAAATGCTAACAGAGCTGCTTACATTGGACAGATTGCGTCGGGAAACGCTCCGCCATCTGGCCTTCTTTCATTGGTAGGACAGGTCTTGACATATACCGATCAATCATACACTACCTTGTATGGCCAAGTTGATATTGATCAGGTCAACTCCTACATTACCGGTCTTCCATGGTACTCTAGTCGCTTGTCTTCGGAAATAGCTGCTGCAACTGCTACAGTTGATGGTATTACTTCCTGTCAAACTGAGAATGCATCCTCTGAGGGAGCTACCTCCTCCGTTTCTGGGTCTGTTCCTGAATCTTCCGCTCCTGAATCTTCCGCTCTTGAGTCATCGGTTCCTGTGTCATCCGTGGAAACATCATCATCATCCCCAGCTGAGTCTTCGAATGCGCCTAGCTGCTCGGTAGTTCCAGATGCTGAAGCTATTAAGGA
>JAJMBV010000016.1:0-48665 GCA_030585085.1 Petasospora xishuangbannaensis | reverse complement strand
GCTGCATACATTGGTCAAATTTCTTCTGGCAATGTTCCTCCTTCCGGACTTCTCTCATTGGTAGAGAAAGTACTTACTTACACTGATGACTCTTATACCACACTGTATGGTGAGGTAGATATTGATCAGGTCAACTCCTACATTACCGGTCTTCCATGGTACTCTAGTCGCTTGTCTTCGGAAATAGCTGCTGCAACTGCTACAGTTGATGGCATTACTTCCTGTGAGGAGAGTACTGCTTCTACCCAGCCTTCAACCTCATCTACAGCAGAATCACAGAGCTCTTCTCTTCCTTCTCTTACAAATACTCCTTACTTCACTGGTTCTATTGATGAAAATGGACAACCACGCTGGGAAATACACATTCCAGGCTCCCTTGGTCCATGGTCGAAAGTAGAGATCACCGGGGCAAACCCAGATTCTTCTCACTATGACTTCACGTCTTGTAGTTTTACTATTGGTGGTTCTAGCTCCATTGCGGGCGAAATTCATGGTCATACTTCGTACTCTGGTACTTATAATTCTGCCATTGATGAGAATTCTGAACTTGTCTTCACCATCAATACACGTGCTACGGGTTTACATCCTTACTCAATTGAGGCACAGGTGTCTATTACTACGAATGAAGGCGCAAAGTTCAGATTCTTGTTTAAGAGGGCAACATTAAGCTACGATCTTTCCAATACTATTAACGAAGACGCTTCTTTCATCTCTTCTTCAAGTGGTCGGACAGCTACAACAGAATCTCAATCTTCTATAGTTTCGTGCACTGTGGTTCCAGATTCCGATGCGGTGAAAGATGCAGAATTGTCTGCAATCCTTGCAGACTTAAATGCTAACCAGGCTGCATACATTGGCCAAATTTCTTCTGGCAATGTTCCTCCTTCCGGGCTTCTTTCTTTGGTTCAAAAAGTTCTCACTTACATCGATGACTCTTATACTACATTATATAGCGAGGTCGATATTGATCAGGTCAACTCCTACATCAAGGGTCTACCATGGTACTCTAGTCGTTTGTCTTCTGAAATAGCCGCCGCCACTGGTACTGTTGGTGGTATTACTTCTTGTACAACTATCAACGAGGGGGGGAACAGCGGGCAAATAACTTCTACTCCAACTGAGAACGAGGAGAATACTACAGTTGTCACCATCACATCTTGTTCTGTGAACTCGTGTTCCACTTCTGTGGTTACTACAGGTGTTGCTGTTATCACTAAAACGAAATCTGGTGTGGTGACACAATACACCACTTATTGTCCGCTAACAGCCACTGACGTTGGTTCCGGGATAATGTCCTCTTTACAGGTTTCCTGTACCGTTATCACTACTGGTGGTGGTTCTGGTTCAGCGGTTGATGCTGAACTTTCCGCAATCTTGGCCGATCTTAAGGCCAATCAGGCAGCTTATATTGGCCAGATTTCATCAGGCAATGTTCCACCATCAGGACTACTGTCTTTGGTTCAGCAAGTATTGACTTATACGGATAGTTCCTATACTTCATTGTATGACCAAGTTAACATTGATGAGGTTAACTCCTATATTACTGGCTTGCCGTGGTACTCATCTCGTCTTTCGGGTGCAATAGCTTCTGCTACTGCAAATATTGGAGGTGGTACAGTGTTCACTTCCTGTGTCACTTTGGGTTCTGTTCCTGTGACATCTACACCATCTTCATCTCTGTCTGGCTCACCCATCTCTGGCTCATCTGGTTCTGTCTCTATTGCTGGATCATATCCTGAGATTTCCTGTTCTGTTGTAGGTGGTAATTCAGGCTCGGCTACTGATGCTGAATTGACAGCCATTCTTGCAGACTTGAAGGCCAACCAAGCTGAGTATATTGGTCAGATTTCGGCTGGTAACATTCCACCATCTGGTCTGTTATCCTTGGTCCAAGGTGTACTGACTTACACAGATAGCTCCTATACCACACTCTACGATCAAGTAGATATGAACGAGGTGAGTTCCTACATTCAAGGTCTACCATGGTATTCTACCCGTTTATCTGCGGCAATAGCATCTGCAACAAAGGATGTTGGTGGTGCTGAAACCACTGTCTGCTCTACAGTTGGATCTTCTGGCTCCTCTGGCTCCTCTGGCTCCTCTGGCTCCTCTGGCTCCTCTGGCTCCTCTGGCTCCTCTGGCTCCTCTGGCTCCTCTGGCTCCTCTGTCTTGGGATCATCCACTACCACACCATCGATCTCTACTTATGAGGCCTTTGCCTCGAGCTTGACCAACAGCTGGTTCTTTGGTCTTTGCCCAGTCATCTTTATCCTTTTTATGTAGCCTAACTTCTTACCTCCTTTTTGAGCCTCCACGATTTTTGCTAATTTCCTAATTTTGGATTATTCTGTTTCTAATGAGTTGGTATTTACTAGTTTCGGTATCAAGACGGCTCATATTCATATTTATTTCTTTCGTACCCAATTTTGAGATACTTTTAAAGAGCAATGCAGCTTTCAATATCTATTAGCGAAACACAAAAAAAGCAACATTATAAAAGCACAGCCTGTAGACTAGTATATTGTAGAAAGGAATTGCCGATAGAATTGGGATAGAGACGATAACAAAAAGAACTCGCTAGAAAAAGATGTGCATATGACGAGTGACTGAAAGGGTTGGAATTTAGTTTTTAGGGAAATGAAGATCTGGTTGAGTTGTAGATATATATTCCATGTTGACCCGTGATTGAGTAGTAGAAAGATAGCTTTATAGATAGCGATAGTGGCAGACAGAGAAAGATATATGGAAAAGTACAAAAAAGAACTATGTAATTAGGCACTCACATATCCGTACCTATATCTATATCTTTCTATTTGTAGCTAAATATACTACACTGTAGCTAGAACCAGGGTGGATTGCATGTGTACAAAAAGATAGAGAGATATTGAAGGCATGGTCATAGAACGAGGGAGATATATTTTGACATAACAAACATCCAGTCATAGATCTAGCCATACATCCAACCATGAGCACAAAAAAAAGAAGAAGAAAAAACCACACAGATGGAACTAGCAATATATATTCACCATAACCCGCACTCCCCCCACTCTCATTATAACCCTGTTTCAACACGTCTTACCTTCTGAATCCAGGCGCAAAGCAAACAAGGCGCACATTTAATAGGCAAATAAGCCTTTTCCATCCAGCGTGGGCGTACCAGCCCCGCCTTACATCAGAAATAGAACTTGTACAGCCACCACACCCGGGCCGTTAAAATAGACCAGTGATCCTCGATTTGGGCCCAACTGGAGGCTCATCCATCACTCGAAAGGACCTACTCAACCACAAAGATCCGGCAATACCCATATCTTTCTACACGCCACTACGTTTCTTATCACGCGTCTCTTGCCACTCTTCACCAGCAGCTCTTCTGGAGTACCCCTTGGCGCGCTCTTCCTCATCAACTGCACCTTTTCCGCACCCCGGCTTTTGTTTCTTGTGACAGATACACTCCGCCCTACCTATTAACCAAGGCACGCAACACCCAAACACGGAAAGGTCAACACTGAGCACAAGACTGAGCATTTAACATTGAGTAGTAATAACAAAACACACACCACTTACTGCTATTGACCACTTCAAGCTACCCACGACCTTACGGAAATGGCTATCTTTAGAAAAGCGTCGCACTCCTCGCAACACTCTGGTGGGTCCGGAGGAAAGCAGAAGATCCATATCACCAAGGAAGACGAACAGCACTACAAAGTGCGGACTGGAGCTGTCCACGACCCTATTCTCCAGGCTGTTAACGAGGCCCAGCCATTCGAGTCGAGCGCACCGGAAATCTCAAAAGACTCGTCGCTCCGGAGACAGAGCTACGGGATGATGTCGCAACAAGGGCTGTACGATGTGTTTGGCAACCAGATTGTGAACCCGGATATCTCCAACCCAACGCGTGCGAGAAACGAAAGGCCGCTGGATACAATCCGGTCGTTCGAGTATGCCATCACAGGCGACCCTTCTTTTAAAGAGCGTCTTGAATCGGACAGGCTAGGGTTCAGGGTGAGACCCGACTTCCCTCGTTTCGGGGCTAACCCTTATGGGGGTCAGCAAGAAGGGTCATCGTCGTATAGACAAAGCTATAGCAATGCTCCTGTTCACAATTTCAGTGGTGACGATTCTCAGAGGTTTGAACAGGGAGTCTATGAAGCTCCTGCAAAGAAGCCCGCGGAGAAGAAGAAGAAAGGATTGTTTGGGAGAAAGAAGTAAGCACTGATGAGAGCACGTAGGGAGACTACAACGATCCGTCAGTCCCCAATTCTTGCCATTAGAGTCACCACAAATACTATTACTACGACTACCTCAACTTTCACGATCCTACCTAGCACCGTCTGTGTTGCCGTTCCATGTGGGCACTTCCCAACGGTCGCCTCTGTTGAGCGAGCCGACTCGTATGGTCCATGCGTAAGGAGTATGGCCCGTGCTGTCAGCACGCACCGGTCTCGTAACTTGGAAAGAGCCTAAACAAGAAACAATGCCTTGTATACTATTTAAGAATGTTCAAAAATACCCGTTTTTCATTTTCCTGTTGACTGTATAGGAAGGTGTACTATATTTTCATAGCCATATCCTTCTCTTCCTTCGCTCTGTCGTTCTTTTGGTGCCCATGCTCGTAATACCCCACACTACTACCATACTGTACTATTCCCATATTGCGATAATACCAAACGATCATACTTCAAAACTACAATACTACAATACTACAATACCCAACTACTATTGCCATACGATTGCCACACTATCTCCAATTGTTACCACACCCCTGTAACGCCTGTCCCTGCTGGCTAACACACTAAAAGAGCCTCTAACAGGAAGGTCTCGTGTTAACCGCGCCACGCTCGTACAGTGTAACGTGTCGTACCCGTTCCTTCCACACAGTCCCACCAACTAACGCCAATCCACACGTGGCCAGCTACACAGATCTTAACGGGGCGGTACGAAACGAGTAGATAACAATAAATAACACCGTGTGCGCTACACGATTACCCTCCTGGCCTTCCAAGTGAAAAAAAAAACTAACCCTCCCAGATCTACTAGAACAGAACAGACCAACCATGACGTAGTCGTGTTTGAAACCACAGTAAGGGTCAGCTTCTCGGCTCCGTCCTGCCACTGGCGATGCGTCGTGAAGTAACCGCACACGCGTGCGTGCCTCGGTTACGGCGCACGCGCCCCTCTGGGTAGACCGGATCTGTGCCATTGATAAGCTCGTCATACACCCGTACACCACTTCTCACAGCAATGGGGTATGGCGCTTCACAGGACTGGGTCAGAAGACTCGAAAACACGTAAACAAGATAGAGGCAAAAACAAGGACTAAGATTGGGGTTAAGATAAGGGCTGAGATAAGGACCGAGACGAGGACTAAGACACAGTAAATCAGCCACACACCTCTATGATGGCAACGCTCAAGAAACAGCCTGGCACCATCTCGCCCACAAAACCCTGTGTGACCATCTCAACAAAGGAAGTCCCACTATCACGAGTATCCACGGGGGAATGGCTCTCGCTGTTTCGAAAAGATATGGAACAATCTGTATCCCCAAATATCAAGTCGTCCCTGCTGGAGTCTTTTCATAGCGCGTTTGAGACTTCGGAGATATCTATGATACCGATGTATTCGATACCTACCTGTAGTAGAGAACCTAGAGGATCGTTCTTGTGCGTGGAACTGGGCGGGTCAACATTACGGTGTGGTGTTGTTGACTTCAACAATGATACCGTACTGGCAGCCCAGTACAGCTGGATACTGAAAGAGTTGGAAAAGCGTATTAGTGTCGACTTCTTCGACAGGTTAGTACACTTGTGTCTAGATATGAGTGCCATAGATGATGCAGGTGCTTGGGTGAATAAGTCGTCCGTTGATATGGCTGTGACGTGGAGTTTCCCTATCGATCAACATGGGAGGATCATCACAATGGGGAAAGGATGGGTTCTGGATGAAGAAATGAAAGAAATCCCACTGAGGGATCTCATCGAGGACGCTTTCAAGAGAAGAGGAGTTCTCGTTAAAGTACACAAGGTGGTCAATGACTCCGTCGGTGCGGCGCTTGCCGGTCTTGCGGATGGCCAACTCTCAATGTCGCTTATCCTTGGTACTGGTGTCAATGTTTGTCTACTGAAGAATGACTGTCTGTTGAATACGGAGCTTGGTTTCTTCTCGGGATTACGCAAACCTACAAAGTATGATTTAATGATTGATGAAAGGTGGCTCACTTTCAAAGAGGCTTGGAAGTACAATAGCGAAGAAAGAATATACCAGCCATTCGAGATGCTCACTTGTGGAAGATACATTTGTGAGTTTCTCCGAATTGTGCTCTTGGATCTCAAGGATAACGACTCGACCTTCCCGGATATTCATATTGATAGGTACGAACTCCATGGTAGCTTATTCTGTCTCTTTGCTGACACTTCCAAGACGATTGTAACTGCACAGAAAGAGCTCAAATCTCTGTATAGCCTTCCTTTTGAATACTCACAAGTTGAGCTCATACGTGAAATTACGATACTCATTATCCAGAGAAGTGCTAAGTACATCAAGGCAGCGCTCATGGCAATGCATGAGTTTTCTACTGGCGAAAGCACAACTCCAACTACAAGAATCCCCGTCACATATATTGGTTCGTTTCTGCAGCACTGCCAAGTGTATCGGGATGAAATCAGAAAGTATACAGGTATTGAACTAACGTCAATTGACGGTAGTTCACTTATAGGCGCAGCTGTTGCGGCTGCCCTGTGAAGTGACCTGCAATGGACTACGATGTCCAAAAATGAAAACAATGGTATGAGCTTGAACGTTTTCCTAATGGTAGGGTATATAGACTTCTTACGCTTCGGTAAGATCCCTTCTCCCGTCCGCGCTATGCGGATCATAGCTCAATCATCTCGTTGTGGTTCGTGTTATAACTTGGCATCCGTCATAAGGGCTTCTCCTTCTACCAGGATGCACCTACCACCTGCAATCACCTCTACTCCCTTACCTTTGGCAATATCTATGCACTCTTGGTCGTACGATCCTGGCTGGAACCACACAGCCTTGATTTTCCCGTCAAGACTCTGCATTGCTTCCTTGCTGATCTGAGGTGGGGTCACAACACTCACACTAACACCATCAGCACCTGGGTTCTCTGTGAGGGCTTTCTTAACGGCATCCGGTAATGTTGGTGCCGTCTCTATTCCAAGTACTGTGGATGATGACGGGTTAACAGGAATCGCTGGAAGACCGTGGTTGATGTACCACATGGTGGTGATGTTGCCGAACTTGCTTGGATTCTTAGATGCTCCGAGGATGGCATACGCCCGTTGGGCACTGAAAAAGGCCATTAAGTGAATTTTTTATACCCTGTGTATTCTTCCTTATGGCAATCACAAATCCTGTGTTCCAGGTATTTCGGAAGAAGGTATAGAGTACTGAGCGTAGTCAACACCGTTGTGGGGTTCGCAATTGCCATCCTTTGGTGTCAAATCGCTGGTTTTTTCTGGGGTTTTACCGAGCAGCGAGCGTTCAATGCCCTATCGCCTACACCACTATGACAAGCTACAGATACCTTAATTAGCATAAACATAACGTGGTCATTAAAGCTAATCGTCTATTAGTGCCATCGAATTGTGTGTATGGGAAGATGGAGAGAGGATTAAGCGGTCATGGGGTCTTTTAGCATCTTCTTGAAGTAGCCTTTCCACCCTTCGTTCCCAACAACGCTTATAGTGTAGTGGAAAGGCATCACTTCAGGACTCGTGATGATGGGGATGTGGTCCTTGTGTTCATCAGCAGTATCGGAGATCTTCATCACCAAGTTGGCAAAGCACTCGTTGAGTTCCTGGATGAAGGGACTGTCAGTATCTGGAGTTTTGCGGTATACCTTCACGTTCAATGTCCATGTTTCCCACAGCACATGGTCCTCCAACTTGCCGAACCAGGTTGGCTTCTCAAGCTTACGGCGCTCATAGAATTTTACTTCAATCTGGGCAAACTTGAAGTCTTTCTGGAGAGCTTCCTTCGCATGTATCATCGGGCTTTTGCGTAGGCTTCGAGAGTTACTGCTCGGTGGTGGAGAACACACGTCAGGCGTGGATACTGGCTCGTCAAACTTGATGTTTGTGTATGGATTTGAACCGCCAATGGAATTTAGATTAAAATGTGCTCCTGGGGATCCGAACGGCGTGGTTGAAGGCGATGACAGAATAGGTGTTTCAAGCTCAGACTCGACACGGTTCATCAGTGTCTCGAGCTGCCGGTCAATCTCTGCATCGATGTCGGGTACGTCTGCGTGGGGCTTAGTTGTGTGTTAGTTCCAATAATGCCGACGCGTCAGATGATATCAGGAGATAGCCACCTGTACACTTGTATACTCACGTATGGTGTTTCTAGAAACTCTGGTGTCTGTGCCACTATCGACCCGAACGTTCGGTAGAAGAATATCGTTGAGAGAAGGGCTGTTATCATGATGGTGTGTTAGTTATCCCGTAGCAGTTGTTTTTCCTGCATAAAATGTTTACTACCTACCCTTCACGGCTTCTCGTGTGTGTTGTCTGTCAATAGTTAAGTCGAAAGTGAACTCCATCTCCATACATCGATATATGTTGTGAGAGGTTATGCAGTCAAGCAGTCAAAGGTTGATGCCTGTACAACACAGGCGCTGTGATATCCACCGGAAGCACTCTCCGTGTCTATTCAAGTTAATTTTCCCCCAAATGGATCAACGACTACAACACCAAGGTCAACAAGACTCCCTTTCCCGTATACAACGGCTTGTCCCCGGACTGTGCTGCCATTCATTGTTATTTCTATGGCGTGAGGAAGGGCCCCTCCAAGGCTAAGCGAGAGCTACTACGATCGCGAAACACACACACCCAAACACCACCTGGACGCGAGCCTTCGTGTTAGAAAAGCCCATACACACGCGTCAACTTCAACAAACGCTTTAAATAAGAACACATTTCTTCTACTAGAACACAGAGAGTTCCGGTAAAACCAAAAACAGTAAAACTGTGGCAGAGACCGCACAGAAGCACAGAACTAGCGGCCGATGTCGAACGTGGACTTTGAACGGATCTATCTTAACTGCTCCAAGGCCCACGGGCGGTTCCGTATGGCGGCGACAGGTCTGGGTTGGAAGCCTGCCGCCACTGGAGGCTCTGCTGTCAAGCAAGACACGTACTTACTTCCTTCCGATGAATTGTCGAGCGCCATGTGGTCTCGTGGGTCTCGAGGCTACGAACTCCGTCTTCAGACAAAAAATAAAGGTGTTGTGAGTCTGGACGGATTCGACCCCCAGGATTTTAACTCTCTGAAGAACGAGTTCCAGCATTCGTACAACATCGTGTTGGACCACCGTGAACATTCTCTGAGAGGATGGAACTGGGGAGACTTGGACCTTACCAGAAATGAGTTACAGTTCTCCGTCCAGGGGAAACCAGATTTTGAGATTCCATACGCCCTCATCAATAATTCCAACCTTGCTGGTAAGCACGAGGTTGCAGTTGAGATGAATGTAATGGAAAAGACCCAACACGCTGGAGACGAGCTTGTGGATGTGAGATTCTATATTCCTGGGTACGTAGGGAACGATGAAAGTGAGAATGGTGCCACAGAAGGCGCCGAAGAAGAGAAAACCAGTGCTGCGAGCTTCTTCTACGAGCAACTGAAAGAGAAGGCCGATATTGGCCAATACTCCGGTGATGCTATTGCTTCTTTCACTGACGTGCTCTTTGTTACCCCTCGTGGCCGTTTCGATATCGACTTTTTTTCCTCGTCTCTCAGACTTAGGGGTAAGACGTATGACCACAAGATTCAATTCCGTCAAATTGAACGTATCTTCTCTCTTCCAAAGCCTGATGATATCCACCACTTGATGGTTATCCAAGTGAACCCTCCTTTGAGACAGGGTCAAACACCGCATCATTTCCTTGTTCTCCAGATTGTTAAGGATGAAGAACTGGAGCTCGAGATCAACCTAACTGAAGAAGAGTTTGCATCGAAGTACAATGACAAGTTACGTAAAAAGTACGATGCTCAGACACATATGGTTCTCAGTCACGTCTTCAGAGGTCTCACAGAGCGTCGTATTATTGTTCCTGGGTCTTTCCAAACTTCCAAAGAACAGGCGGCTCTTTCCTGTTCACTTAAGGTCAATGAAGGCTACTTGTATCTATTGGAGAAGTGCTTCCTGTTTGTACCGAAGCCGGCGGTCTACATCCCATACGCCGATGTCTCATATGTGGAGATTTCACGTGCAGAAAGTGTGGGATCTAACAGAACATTCGACTTGGAAGTCCATCTTCGTTCTGGTATCTCTCACAAGTTTGCTAATATTGGCAAGGAAGAACAGCAAACCATTGGATCTTTCTTGGCCCAGAAGAGTGTCCGTGTCAAGAAGGAGGAGTCTGAACAAAAGGCAATGATTGCAGCTTTGGCAAATGAGTCCGACAGTGACGATGGCGATGTAAATTTGGGATCTGCTGATGAGGATGATTCACCTGATGAAGACTTCCAAGACTCTGGGTCCGACGATGATGTTGCTGAAGAATATGATTCCGATGTGGGCATGAGTGACAGTGGTGATGATGACGGACCACCTGCTAAGAAAGCTAAGGTTTAATTAAATAGCACTCTACGTTTGAATTAGATTATTATAAGTATTATACATAATCTAGAATAGAAGTTCAGGAGAAAAGAGTAGAATGCCGCCTCCTACATCATTGCGCTTTGTTACGAGACATAAAGTAAGAATTGTTACATAAGTGAAATGCTCGTCATTATTCTGTATTCAAATTATTTTAATCAAGCATCAAGGCTCTGAATACCCTTAAGGAATGCAACCAATCCAATGGCACCAGGGTCTGGAACATTTGACGACTCCCCAACGTAGGAAGCTCTACCGAACTTTGCCTCGCAACTGGCAGTAGACTCGGCGCCCTTATCAGCAACAGTAACAGCCTTTGCAAAGTCCTGGGAAGATGCAAATTCCTTTACAAATGGCTCAAGAGCATCAATGACAGTGGAGTCACCTGGACGGGCATTAGTGTACTTATACAACACTTCCAAAGCCTTAACGAGACCTTCTGAAAGTGACTTCGCAGAGACTTCCTGCTCACCCGCGGAGATTACAGCATCAACAAGACCAGAAATGAAAATGGAGTACAATCCACCAGATGTACCACCCATGTAAGTTTCAACAATATCAGAAATCTTATTGAGTGCTTCAGAGAAAGAGGATGTTGGGATGTCGTCAAAACACTTAAGAAGACCCTCACCACCAGAAACAAGAGTTGTACCACAGTCACCATCACCTACAAGGGTATCAAGCTTGGTGATATGTGGCTCTGCAGCAACTAAAGATTTTACACCGGCTTCAAGAATTGTCTTGAAATAGGAAGAGTTGTACTTGCCGACAGGGCGAACAGACTCAGAACCCTCTTCAAGTAGAGCTGGATCGTAAGAAGCGGCCTTGTCACCATTGTACTGCTTGACAGGCCATCCTGGTGCATCGGTTGGAGCGTCCAAGAGCTCGAGAATGGACTTGAAGTTGTAGCCCTCCAAAGCAGCATTGGTTCTAGAAACATTAAGAAGAGTAACAGAAAAACCTTCACCGTTGAGAGCTGTCATCATAGTTCCATTGTATGTTCTTACAGGTTTGATATTGTACTCGGACTCCAACAAAGACAGAGTGGTCTTAGTAATGGCCGAAAGGATCAAGTTAGAGACACCACCGAGGTTGTTAACGAGCAATACAACGTCGTCATCCTTTGTGAATGGCACAAAGGCACGGTCAGAGTCGGTAGGGTCGAGAAGCTTTGGCAAAATGTGGGTCTTCAACAACTGCACAACACTTGGAACTGGGGTCAACACCTTCACACCTGGCTCGTTGTGAATTCCCATACCGAGTTCCATCTCTTTGGCCGAAAGCTCGGACTCAAAAGGCTTACCTGGGACCTTCGCATGGTCAAGAGAGGCACCAATGGTGACCAAGTTCTCGTTGATAGCTCTTGAGAGGTCGGCAGCTTGCTTCAATGTGTGCTCGTGGTACTCAATGAATGCACCAACAGCCTTGTGAACGAACAAGGTACCGGCAATGGCTCTTCTCCCGACAAGACCACCCTTTGATCTACCAACAGCGACGTCGTCACCAATGACAACCACTTCAGTGTCGATACCAAGGGCCTTGGCACGCTGTCCAGCGAGACCAAAGTGGAGCACATCACCAGTGTAGTTTTTGACGATAAGGAGGACACCCTTTTGAGAGTTCTTAGAGAGGATCTTAACACCGTTCATGATCTGTTTTGTGGATGGAGATGCAAAGATCTCACCGCTGACTGCGCCCGTGAGACATCCAGTACCGACAAAGCCAGCATGGGTAGGCTCGTGGCCCGCACCACCACCCGAGATCATCGCCACTTTCGCAGAAGAGTTCTCAGGAACACGGTAGATAACCTTGTCAGATTCGACGAGCGTCAAGTGTGGTGAAGCGGCAACAACGCCTTGAAGCGCTGTGATAACTGGGTTCTCAACTTCAAATGATTTCGACATGATTGAAGCTCCTTCTATGGGTCAAAGGTTATATGAGATCGAATTGTTCAGTATAAGCCTTCCTCTAGCAAACACCAGAGCTTCCAATGGGTCCTACTAGCGCCAGCAGATCCCCACGCGTCTATTTATATGGTTGTGGGTAAGTGCCAAGTAGTTTGGGCCCCGACTCGAGCCCCGACTACAGACCTGCCCGTCTGCCACCTGACCCCGGATTTTCGGTTTTTCCACCCTCTTTAGCCGCAATTGTGGAGAGACACACACGTTTAGCCTATTAACACGGGTACAACTACGTCGAGAACGGCACGACAGAGGGCGTTTTTGCGATGTATTCCTCTCTGGTTTATTGGGAACTTGGTTTGGACGCATTGTAGTCGGCTTTTTTATTTACGCTGCATTTTCTCTACAGTTCGCCTTGTCTAGAAATCCCTTCTATCGCCTGTTTCCCCCTCCCCCTGGCTACTCCCAGGCTTTAACCCCCGTGGCGCGCTCGCTTTCTCGCTAGGGCCGCCGCCTAGTTTCTTTTCGCACGCCTCACGCCGCGTTGAGTAGGCTGGCGGGAGGGTTTTTGCAAACGGCTGCCAGGCACCACGGAAGAGTCTGGGCAAAACACTGGGCGTGGTATGAGGTGGGGAATTGGTTGTGGTTTTCTTCTATGTGACTATTCTAATGGAGTTTTTTTGTAGTGATTGCAATGTTGGGAATTGTGTTCTGTGTAGTGTGCGTGCTTTGAGTACTGTACTTTGTGTGCCGTATGAATACTGTTAGTACCACGCATTGCTATACCTCGCATTGCTCTTCTTAATATGAGGTTATTGTATATCGGTTAGGCTAATTCATAGCTGTTTTGTCTTTTATTGTCTGTTGTCTGTTGTCTGTTGGGTTTTGCGCACTGTGTTGTGTGTTGTGTGTTGTGTGTGCGGTACAACAGCCTATAGTGTATGGTCTATTGTTTCTCAACTTTACTCTCCTATTGGCATCTCCTATTGGCATCGCCGATTGGATTTCGACTATATCTTATTGTTCCTTATGTACTCTTTATCTGAGTGTGCTTGTTGGTCGTTTATTAGGTTGTTCTTGATCGTCAGCATATATTGTGTATCGTTCCTAAGTTGCTCGTTACTGGTCAATGTTTACTGGTTACTAGATTCTCCATACTGGATTACTACTTTTCGATCATTGGTTACGCTAAGTCAGATTAGTTGATTGGGGTTTACCCAAGATCCTAATACTTCTTTGTCCCCCAGCTTTTTAATGTTCTGATCCCCATTGACCCTGATATGAGTTGTTACGAGCGCGCCTAAAGTCTTACATTTC
This sequence comes from Petasospora xishuangbannaensis, assembly GCA_030585085.1. Lineage (NCBI taxonomy): Eukaryota > Fungi > Ascomycota > Saccharomycetes > Phaffomycetales > Wickerhamomycetaceae > Petasospora > Petasospora xishuangbannaensis. The sequence continues at coordinate 34,822 of JAJMBV010000016.1, read as the reverse complement.
TCCTAAGTTACCACATCGTGTTTTCGTTCAAATAAACTTCTTCCTACGAGAAAAGAGTTGAGTGACTTTCATGCCGAAGCAGCACTACAGAAGACACTTCTCGCCCTGTTCTCACTTTACATCCTTTTCAATGTTGTAGATCTGCGAATCTCATCGCTGTAGAACCCAGCAAAGCACAGACCCAATGAGCCCCTACTAATTAAGAACCGATATTAAGCAAGCACATATATTATTATCTCTTTCAAAAGAGCAAGGTCTATTTATCGTCTTCGCCAATAGTCTGGCACTACAGGAAATTGGTATTTATTGTACATGGAGATATCATATGTATCGTGAGAACTAGATTAATACAATCGTGCACATGAGAAGAACTGAAGCGACTGAACAACACACTAGAATATTCTCAGGAAAAGTGAGGACCATCTCTGAGATCTTTGGCTTTTATTGGTTCTGTTCTGGTCCAGGCGCTCGCTTAAGTTTCTAAGTGAGTTCCTGCCGATAAGGCTCACTTCATCTCTTCTACCGGCTCTGATTTCTCGTCCAATTGCCTTATATAGAGCACATTGTTGCATCTTATGAAGAGGTCACCACCAATCGGCGTGCTTTGGCCGTCTTGGATCTCCTCGGGGGCCTTGAGCGATACGTTGAAGTAATTATCGCTTGCCGCTAGCACGCCCTTGTAGCTTGTGTTGTTAAATTTGAGCTTGACAACAACGGGTTTGCCGACAAGCTCCTTGATAAAGGGCTTCGGGTTAATCACATTCATGCTCATTGCTTTTTCGCTGTAACACCACGTGTGAATGAAGGCTCAGTAATGAGATCTACGTAGTCACCTCAAATAATCCACCCAACCAGGAGTTTCGTGGAAGTGGAGATAAAGTTATGGGAGTCTTGTGCAAGCGGTGTTGACGTACTCCTGTAATCTTCCCCAATAATTTCGCTTTCGGTCTGCAGAGAATGCTGCGATTGTGATTGTGTGCAGTGTTCGAGATGTGGTTTCCTCGCAGTCCGGCCTACTACCTACCCGCTCCTGACCATGGCTTTCTTTCCAGTGTTGACGTTGGCGCCGCCGGTGCGCGTAACCCACCCGTACACCCATTCTCTGCATCCGGACACCACCTAAACACCACGCATTCAAACACCACGAACTAACATCTGGACACCATCCACCAAAACCCGCACATCTGCTGGCTCGGAACGCGGGTGAGAACGTGGGCCGAAAGCCGCACCGCCCACCGGGGCAGTGTAAACCCATGCGCAGCACATGAAGACCCCTAGAGAGCAGCCTCATGTTGCCTCAGCCTTACTGTTGTGGTCAGCGAGGCGGACAAGGCGTGGCAGCCAATTATAACCACGATAATAACAACACCAATCACAACAGGTAGCGATAAGAAAAGCAACAGCCATAGTACCACAACGAGATTCGCAACAATAGCAATGAAATAGCATTATCGGCTACGGTAACAACTACCTCCGGAGACTCACGCCCACTAACACCCGCTAAACCCGTGATTCGGACATAGGAGCCAAGAACCGGGCCGTGCTGACGAAAAACGCGTTGCTGTGGTAACGCGGTCCGGGCAACACTGGAATTTGCGATTTGCGACCTGGTTGTTGGCGATTGCCGGGATCTTACTTATAAACCTGGAAAGCCTTTGGTGCTTGCCGCTAATACTGTGTACTCTCAAGAGATTTTGTGAGGAATAGTGTGTAACTCAAGACACTCGCTCCTTCTCTGTAGCAGAGACTTGAGCGTTCCAAGGCCCCTGTAACTTGATTCTGCCTCGGCCGGACGTTACTGCTTCTACTCGGCCGCCTAACCTCCCCCTTCCCACTGGCCCATCCCCTTCGTTGTCCCCCACCTTTTCCCAGCCTAACCGTACATAATGAAGTTTCAGGAAATATTCAACAACCTGTTTAATCCACCACGTGTACTCGAGCCGCGGTCTGTCTTCTTCAACTATGACACTCTCCCAGCTGGCATGGTAGACCCCAGGACCGGTCGGCCTTGTAACAAGTTCGATTCAAATGAGATTAGAACAACAAAGTATACGCCGTTCTCATTCATCCCAAAGAACCTCTTCTACCAATTCAAGAATATCGCTAACGTCTACTTCCTTATCCTCATCATCCTTGGAGCATTCCAGATTTTTGGTGTGCAGTCACCAGCTCTTGCCGCTGTGCCGCTGATTGTGATTGTCGCTGTCACCGCAATCAAGGACGCATTCGAAGACTCTCGAAGAACAATCTCCGACTTGGAGCTCAATAACAACCCTACATATATCCTTAAGGGAATCCCAAATAATAACGTTGATGATACTCATCTCACTGTGAAAGAGCGTTTCGCAAAGATCAACTCTACGCTGTTTGTCCACCTTCTACGGTTTTTCTCTCGTCTCTTTGGTAAGAAGAACTCGAGACTCGCTCAGTTAGGCCAGTCAAAGGTTTCTCTCGACAGTAACAGGGTATCCCTTGATATGAACAGAGCGAGTCTTGAATCCAACTTCCGCATGGGCTTAGAAGCTCCCCTTACAGTGCAAGAACAGCTTGCCAGACGCACTACACAGACTTCGTATGTTCCGGGCTCTACACTCAAGTTCAGCAGAGGCTTTTGGAAGGACATTAAAGTGGGTAATGTTGTCAGAATCCGCAATAATGAAGAAGCACCTGCTGATCTTATCATCTTAGCTACATCGGACCCGGATTCAAAATGTTTTGTCGAAACCAAGAACCTCGATGGTGAAACCAACTTAAAGCCACGTCAAGGATTGCAACACACTTCTAGTATTAAACATTCAAGGGATTTGTCAAACTACCAGATGTACGTCAAGTCCGAAGCTCCAAATTTGGATATGTACAACTACCAAGGCTCCTTGAATGGGGAAGACAGTCAAGGCGCCCCATACCAAGAGCCCATCAATATTGACAACTTGATCCTTAGAGGGTCGACTCTTAGAAACACAAAATGGATTATTGGATTTGTCCTTTTTACAGGTCATGAGACAAAAATCATGTTGAACTCTGGTGTCACTCCCTCGAAACGTTCTAGAATTTCCAAGGAATTGAACTTGTCTGTCATCATCAACTTCTGCTTCCTCTTTATTCTTTGTTTTGTATCTGCTGTTGTAAATGGTGTCTTCTACAACGATGATAACACATCTTTTAAAGCTTTTGAGTTCGACGCTTATGGGTCAACTCCAGCTATTAACGGTGTCATCTCATTCTTTGTTGCCATGATTCTCTACCAGGCACTTGTCCCGATCTCTCTGTACATCTCTGTGGAGATTGTTAAGACAGCACAAGCTTACTTTATCTACTCTGATGTTGAAATGTACTATGAGCCATTGGATTACCCATGTACGCCGAAGTCATGGGCAATTTCTGACGACTTGGGTCAGATTGAGTATATTTTTAGTGATAAGACTGGTACTCTAACTCAGAATGTTATGGAGTTCAAAAAAGCAACTGTTAATGGAAAGAGCTATGGTCTAGCCTACACCGAAGCCCAGGCCGGAATGGACAAGAGAAAAGGAATAGATACTACATCTCAAAGTGAAAAGTGGAACGGTATCATTGAACAAGATAGGAGTGATATGGTTAGTCTGTTGGAGCGGTTGCCAGCAAATGACCAGTTTGATCCTGAGAAATTGACTTTTATCTCAAGTGAATTTATAAAAGATTTAACTGCTGGTAACGGGAAACAGAGAGAGCAGACCGCCAACTTTATGCTTTGTCTTGCGCTATGTCATACAGTTCTTACTGAACCATCACAGGATGATCCTGCAAAGCTCGAGTTTAAGGCTGAGTCCCCTGATGAAGCCGCACTAGTCCAGGCTGCAAGTGATACTGGTTATACGTTCTTAAAAAGGACGCGGTCAGGTGGTATTGTCCGTATCCATGGTATGGAAAAGACCTTTGAAATACTCAGTGTACTGGAGTTTAACTCTACAAGAAAAAGAATGTCAGTCATTTGCAAGATTGATGGTCGTATTTACATAATTACTAAAGGTGCCGACTCCGTCATTTTTGCTAGGCTGGACGGCCAAAGGAATAATAAGGATATGTTGAATGAGACTGCTAATCATTTGGAAGAATACGCATCTGAAGGTTTACGAACCTTGTGTATTGCTGGTCGTGAGATTTCCAAGTCTGAATATGATAACTGGAGAATTCAGTACGACCAAGCGGCTGCTTCTCTGGAAGACAGAGTGGAGAGGATGGAACACTTAGCGAGTCAGATTGAGTCACAGTTAATATTATACGGTGGTACTGCTATTGAAGACAGACTGCAGAATGGCGTTCCGGAATCTATTGAAAATTTAGGGAAAGCTGGTATTAAGCTTTGGGTTCTGACTGGTGATAAGATAGAAACCGCTATCAACATTGGATTTTCTTGTAACTTGCTCGGAAATGATATGAAACTATTAATTATTCGCCAAGATGATGAGAGAATTACGCCGGAGACCATTGAAACACAGTTGACAGAATATTTATCTGCTTTCAACATGACGGGCTCTCAGTCTGAACTGGATAGTGCTAAAAAAGATCATTCAATTCCAATTTCTAACACAGCTGTCATCATCGATGGGACTGCTTTAAGTACTGTATTTGCTGATGAAGATCTCAAACGCAGGTTCTTACTTTTATGCAAACAGTGCAATTCTGTCATATGTTGCCGTGTTTCTCCAGCACAAAAAGCCTCGGTTGTGAAGCTGGTCCGTGATTCTTTGGACGTCATGACATTGGCTATTGGTGACGGTGCTAACGACGTTGCTATGATTCAGACAGCTAATGTCGGTGTTGGTATTATCGGTGAAGAAGGTCGTCAGGCTGCTATGTCATCTGATTACGCCTTTGGACAATTCAGATTTCTGACCAAGTTAGTTTTAGTTCACGGCAGATGGGATTACAAGCGCCTTGCCGAAATGGTTCCCTCCTTTTTTTACAAAAATGTGGTTTTCACAATCACTCTGTTCTGGTATGGTATTTACTCCAATTTTGATGGCTCTTACTTGCTGGAGTATACGAACATCATGTTTTTCAATTTGGCCTATACTTCTTTACCAGTTATTTTTTTGGGTATCTTTGACCAAGACGTTGAAGCCGACATTAGTTTGCGAGTTCCTCAACTCTACAAATCTGGTATCCTCAGGCAAGAGTGGAATCAGTACAAGTTTTTGTGGTATATGTTTGATGGTCTCTATCAATCTGTTATCTCTTTTTTTTTCCCCATCATGCTTTTTGTTAAGGGCCTTCTAGTTACGGCTAATGGCTTCAACGTTGATCACAGATTCTGGATAGGTATGTTTGTGACACATATCTCTGTCACAAGTTGCGATACTTATATTTTAATGAGGCAGTTCAGATGGGACTGGCTCACTCTGTTGATAGACTGTTTGTCTATCATTGTGGTGTTCTTCTGGACTGGTATTTACTCCTCTTTTGTTGCCTCTGGTGAGTACTACAAAGTTGCGGCTCAAATATATGGCACTGTCGCTTTCTGGGCTGTTCTCTTTGTTGGTACTATTGCCAACTTGATCCCAAGATTCGTTTACTCAACTCTCCAGGTGTTCTACAAACCTGGTGATATTGATATTGTTAGGGAATGTGTTGCTCGTGGTGACTTTAATGAGAAGATTAACTTTGGTGGCTTTGATGATGAAAAAGCCATTTCTAATGATTCCACTTCCGAGATTATGCAGTTCCCACAACCTCATTCATTGGAGAGGGTCACTACTTCTAGAGATTTGCCAGAACTATCTACTGCCCATTCTCTGTTCCAAACCTTCTCCAGAGCTTCTGGGCGGTAACAAGTTTGATGATTTGATGTGTGATATAGATTTTTTTTCCTTTGATAGCTTTTAATGATTTTATTACTGGTGTTGTAAACATTGAATGTAGATTATCCAAATATAGCGATTTTAGCATACTAAAGTCGAGCAGTTGGTTTTATTTAACGTTAAATTCATATACCGAGAACTAGAGAAAAGAATTCCAATCTTGAATTTCAACAACAGGAGATCTTTAGAAATCGAGAATTAAATAAGCACAAGGAAAAAAAAGATCTTTCTTCCCCTCTAAATGATAAAAATGTATTATAACTATACACAAATCTTGTAGGAAACAAATTCTTTTACCACAATAGTTCAACATCAAATTCTCGAGATATTGTAAAATAGAAGTAGGATGTTCGGGTGTATAATTGGTGTTTGGATGTGTTGATTCCTTCTTACCTGGAGTCTATTTGTTAGTGAAAACAGCCGTTTTGTTTAATATTTAATAAGAGAAGGATATCGACTGGAAGCTGAACACCAATGATTAATTCCCTATTTCGTAGTTACCAGATACATTGTCTTGAAGTGATCGAAGCTGAATAATATGAGTACCAATAGGCAGAGAGGCAAAAAGTTAATTGTCAGAGGGGCGGTAAAAATACAGTAGATATAAGCGGATTTTCCAGAAAGTTCTTGCAAGTATCACACAAGTTATAGGGGAAGCAAACAAAACTAGCACTGTCATGACTCAGCAGTTTTGCTTTTGGAATGAGATCAACACTTGCCTGCCTTTTGGAAATCACTGCTGTTGCTTACTAAACCTCTTCTTGATCAGCTCATTGAGGGAATGACCTTCAGGTCTCCCCACTCGCTTCTCATAGGAATAATAAGCTGCAGTACCAACCGCAATACCAAAGAGCGGATCAATGAATCTACCGCCTGTTAGTCACTCGCACTTGATGCTTTCTAAATGTACCGAAGAACCCCTTATGAAAGTCTACATAAGGAGCACGCCAGAAAAAATTAGACGTACTTTGAAATCAGATACTTGTTCATTGCGCACTGGCGTTGTGATGATAGAGAGCTCACAGAATAGGAACGAAGTATTTGGAAACCCTACAACAGCGATGCAACGGAACTGCCCGTCTCAGGTTAAACGAATGGTGTCCGGATGAAAACCTAGCGCGGGTGGACTCCGAGCTTGAGACCCATTTGGCCAGCACAACTCCATCTCCACGGATCAATCCGAAAAAAACCGTATAGCAACCATAGATCACGGATCAAAAGCGCTAGTATGACCGAACTCATAAGGGGTAGATTCCGCAAGGACCTTAAGTATAAGGCAATCATTGACAAGGCCATCTCTGGTGACAGAATCGTCACACACATCTATTTTGATGACGGGGCCGACGTTGAGTTGGTCACATTAATGGCCGGTTACAGATCTCCAAGATCCGCCGACGCAAAGGCCGGTACACCAGCAGAGACATGTGGTGAGGAAGCCAAGAAGTTTATTGAGACGAGACTTGTCAATCAGAAGGTGCACGTGCAGTTTGTTGGTGTTTCCTCCACCGACGTTCCGGTAGTTAAAGTGTACCACCCAGCAGGGAACATCCATGAGAAGATAATCGAGGCTGGTCTCGCTGAGGTTGCCGATTGGCAGTCATCAATTATTGGAGCTGCTGGTATGGTATTGTTGAGAAATGCTGAGAAGAAGGCTAAAGCTTCGGGTAAAGGTCTCTGGCTGTCATTTGCCAAGCCGGCACCGGTCGCTTCTAAGTCTGCATCTACTTTTAAGATTGGCACTACCATTGAAGGTTCCATTGCTCGTATTATCTCACCAGACAGTTTTGATATTGAGGTTGCCAATGGTACTCAACAACTCGTTCATCTGACCTCTATCAGAGCTCCAAGAGCTTCAGACCCAACCGCACCATTCTTGCCACAGGCCAGAGAGTTTGTTCGCAAGTACGTTGGAAAAAAGGTAAAAATCCTTACTGATGCCTTCAGAAATGAGACTCCTCTTGTTACCATAACCCTCCCAAATGGTAAGAACTTGGCAGAGTCTATTGTGCTGAACGGATATGCTACTGTGATCAGACACCGCCGTGGTGATGAGGATAGATCTTCTAACTGGGATGCGTTAATTGAGGCTGAATCGGTCGCTATCAAGGAAAAGAAAGGTATCCACTCAAACAAGAAGCCTACACAAGAGAAGATTATTGAGGCCTCTGAAGATGCCGGCAGAGCCAGAGTGCATCTGAGAACACTGCAGGCCAAACTCAAGGTGAATGGTTATGCTGAATACGTAATTAGCCCAAATCGTGTTAGGGTTTTGCTACCAAGAGATGGAATCCGTCTTGTCCTTGTATTTGCAGGTCTTCTCTCTTTGCCAAAGGAAGACCCAATTTCAAAGTCTGTCATAGACTACAACAACAAGCACATTTTACAAAGAGATATTACAGTCGAAATCAAGGATGTGGACAGAGTTGGTGGGTTTATCGGCAACCTTTACTTACAGGGACAGAACATTCCATACCAAGTCCAACTCTTGAGACAAGGGTATGCTCAGATACACGATGGATCCGTTTCTAAAACTGGACACGAAGATGCTTTCTACAATGCGGAAGAAGATGCTCAGGACAAGAGACTTGGTATTTGGACCAATTGGGATCCAGAAGAAGAGGAGAGAAAATACCAGGAGGAAGAGAAGAAGAGACAGCTGAAGTATGAACAAAAATTGGCGAAGAACAAAAAGCCAAATGCGTTTGACGACGATGACGAGGAGGATTTGGACAACTTACCAGAAAACCTCAAGAACTTAATCTTCAAGCGCGATTAATGCCTTTACATGACACTTGACGTTTTTAAAGGGACAAAAATGCATTTAGTTGTTTCAATACTCATATAAAAAGGCCAATATATCCAAATTTCTCAGGTGGAAACGTAGTTTCTTGGGAATATACCTCTTGTATTATTTAGTTCCCCCATCCACCAATCGCCCATACTCTGATCCACAATAAGAATCTTATCACCCTTTTGAAAAGCTAAGTCTCCGTCCTGCTCCCCTTCGAATGAGTAATTTGCGGTACAATAGGACTGTTCTGCTTTCAAGGAAGTCAGATCAGTGTTGTAGTTTTCTCCGATCAGCAATGCCGAAAAGGAACGTTCAATAGGGCACTTGGTGATTTGAAGGGCTTCAAGTCTCTCACTTGCGTCTATCAGTGATTTATGGTAATCATCAATAATTGTTTTACAGAACTCACTTGATTCCTTTGAAGAGCCTCTATATTTGAAGTTTGCAGGGATGTTGGTCTCCTCATTTATGCTGTTCCAGTGATACATTATTGTAAGATGAAGGAAGAATAATGTCATTTGTAATGGCTTAGCATACTCAGAGATGAGCTGAGACAACCTGGGAAGTTCTCTCTTAAGAGTATCGTTGATCCGGTCGAACTTTTTCTTAGACAACTCCATTTGCTTTTCATATCTCAAACGGTTCTGTTCTTGCTTTAATGTCAAAACAGATTTGCTCTTACTATTCAAAGCTGCTATATCGTCAGCGAACTTAATAACATCCAAACAAGCGAAATCCCGTTCCTTGACATACTTCCTTATCACTTTAGTCTGGAATAGTAACTTAGAAACAGGTAAGCGGACTTTGTCAATAAGCAAACGAAGGTATAGATCAACTTTAGTTTGGATGTCATTGGTCCGTTCTGATAGTTTGGCAGCGAATGTGCACTCTTTATGCAAATCATTGACTTGACAGCTCAAATGGAGTTTGCGGGATTTAGAAATCACCAAACCAAGTACAGAATCTAACTCAGAGTTGAAAATATTACTAAAACTTTTAAATAAATTAGTGGAATGCGTTAAATGACTCTTACAGCTGTGTACCAAGTTCAATAATTCCTTTTCCAAGTTCTGTAACGCTAGTTCAATGGCAAGGAAGCGTTCATACACAACATCGAACTCTTCATCATGAAGGATGTTTTCAGAACACCTAAATTTCAGTTTTATAATTTGGGGAGCTTTCATTAAGGAGCGTTTCAAATTGACCCAGTCCGTTTCGCTGCGAACTTGTTGGGTAATCTGCTGGATCGTGTTCTTGATTTCAGTTCCTTTCTTACTCATTATTCGTATTCTTTATCTATAGTGATATATGCCTCAGTTTTTTTCGGACAATGATTCGACCCTATTAATACAAAATTTTAAAAATATCTAACTCTACTACATTCAGCATAGAACCAAAATCTACTATAAGAGACTTTGTGTCACAGGGGTATTAGCCCAATAAGCTGTCATGTCACAAAAGATAAAAATGGTACTGACACACTTCAGCTTTGAAGGAACGAACATGGCCCTTACTCAGCTTCAGAATAACTAAAGTGAACGGGATTAAGTACTTATAAATCTAGGATTCGTTTCACCTACGTGAATATCTTACTATATCCTTTCCATAAAATCCGGGTTGGTCGTGGTATTTGAATTGTATGGGGATTTCTTGTGTCTGCATTTTTCTTCTTTCCCCGCAAAAGCTGTTTTGACACATCCAACACACTGGAAACCAAATCAGCAAGAGTAACGGCTTGCTGTGAAAACGTAGCTCAACGATGACTGGCTTCAACATTCTCAAAGACATTGAGTCTGTGTTTGTGGATATCACATTTGCGATTCTGATGCTTCCAGTAACGATGCTAGATGCGCTCATCGAACTGTTTTTCGACACTACAGAGTATCCATCCTTTCAAAGTCTTGATAACCAAAACAAACCAAGCACATTGCATGACCTGACAGCTTACTGGGTTGTACGCGTGGAATTCTTCAGGACATTTCTGTTACAATGCCGGCCCTTGCGAGCTTTGGTCCTCATGCTTTACGTTTTCCTTAGCTTGTGGTGTCCTCCGCTTGCCATGTACCTCAAATTCGGCTTAACACGCCAGGGGATTCTTGTGCTTATTTTGTGCTTTACTCCATTGCATATTCTTGGGATTACGTATACCCTATTTTGCACTCTGATAAATGACTCTTTGCTAAAACACTGATTGGATGCTATAGGACCGGTTCAGAACTAACGAAAACCTCGCCACGCCCCCTTGCTAGACCGGCACTATGACCTTTCTTTACAAAGGTCTTCTATATTTTTCTACCATATACACTGCATTAGCTTCTTGCATTTATTTATGAAGTCGTTATTATAGTCTGATACAAGAGTCTAGCGTTGTCATTAAGGAAAAAAAGTAAGGAATAAAGAAGAATGGGAATGAAACGATTTCAGAGCACGGTCCACATGCTTATTGAAACACAGAGCCAAGGAAGACTAACAGTTCACACCGTTCTAATAAATGAAGAATAAAAGATCTTAACATCGTTAACGTTCATGATATAACGGACAGCATTCTCCTTGTCGTGAATTGTGAAGTTGTTGATTGTCTCATTATCGATATTTCCAAGGAGATACAACCTCTTTAATGCCGGGATGTTTTTCAAGAAGTTCATGATCTTGAAAGTGATGTGCAATTTCAGCCAGTTTTGGTTAGATATAGTGAGGAACTCAAGTTGTGGTAAGTTTGGATTGTGGAGAAACTCACGAAATCTCTCGGACAAAATGAACTGGTGATTGTGATATTCCAAGGACAGCGTCGTGATTGCGGAACCAAAAAACTTAAGCTGGAATGGATAGTTCCACGAGCAGTTTATTAAATCAAGAGCTTTCACTTGTATCTTCAAATCTTGCACGTCTTCCTCCTCGAAATCGAGCAGGAATCCATTGATGGTTAGTTTCCCCAGTGAAAGAAAAGGCCTGCAGTGGTTCAAGTTAAAAGTTGAAGTTCCGTCTGAACTCGTTATGAGATCTAATGATTCTATTTGAGGCATATCACCATTATATTTCAAGAAGTTCGAGCTTCCTTGTGTCGTTAGAGACAAATGCCGTAAGTTGTTGAAGGTGCAAACAAACTTGTTGAATTTGAAGTTCCACTCATTCTGTATATCAGCATTTACAATGCTAATTTTTTCTATGTAGCTCTTAACACTATCTTCGTTGATAACCTCATTCTTCAAAATTGGGCTAACCTTCCGGTCTATACGCCTCTTTGGTTGTCGATGGAGATACTCAGGGTACTTGGACAGGATGAAATCCCAGCTTAACGTGACGTGCTCAAAGATATAGGGTCTCATGAGCTCTCTGAATTTGCAGTCGGCGCATGACAATGATACAAGGTCTTTATTGGAAAGTCCCTGGAAGATCAGGAGAAGAACCTCATGCGGAAATGGGAAATGGTATGCCATATGTGTAGCGTGCTTGTCTCGGGACTGTGCTGCTGGGCGTCCCTCCGGTGTGTTCTGGAGGCCGTAGTGAATGCCTAGCAGAAGTGCACTCATGTAGAAGTACCAGTATAACACCCCAAAATCTCCACACAGTACACCAGAGTCTCTGTTTAAAGATACCCTGATGGGATTGATTCATAGCGCGTGGTCTATAAGCACTGTTTATGGGGTGCGAAACCCCCGCCAAAGCCGTACCGGCGATTTCAACGCCGGTGTCGGGAAGCTTCTACCCCAATGAACAAGCACACTACGTTTCTCACGTCTATTTTATATGCGTTTCAGTGCTTTATTCTTTTCTCTAGAAAAACTACGACAATAGTATGGAGCCATCTCATTTGGGGAATAATTTGTATTTCCTGTGACAATTCCTTGATGTTGAATACGCTTTTAGTATGGAGAATACAGAGGGACCATGCGTTCGAAATGTCATGCCACGTGACCCTTGAAGACACGAGAGAGGTACCTAAGTGCTTCAGTTCGGGTCGGGTGCACGATTAAAGAGCATTTCCAACATCGGAGATCACGCATGGATGAGTTCGGCAAGCTCGGTCATCTCAGTGATTTTGCTTGGGACGGTCTGTTGAGCGCCTTCCCTCTCGAACCACGTACTGTCATTGATGACTCCAAGAACTTTGAGCTCATCGAACTCTTTCGTGAGCAGAACAGCTTCACCGAGTGGCAATTTCTGACCTGTTAGTTTTCTTCCCCGCAGATACGTTACAGTTAAACCCGGGGATTCCTCCTCAACGTGGAAATGCTCGAGAGTGTGTGGTCCGGTATACCGTATCCGGACGGGTACTGCGTGAAGCTTATACTGTTTTGTATTTGACGGTTTCGTGATTTCCATGATGCCTGGATTTGGGGGGGGACAATACGTGAAAGACAAAATGGAAAACACTAGTGACGTAGGAATCAGTTGGAAATGGGGCAATAATAACGTATAAAATGACGCGCAGGCCTTATTGGAAGTAGGTGCTCTGTTTAGACTCCTTATCCAGGGAGATTATTCAGCCGACGCGTTCCTTATGATGGTTCAAACGCGTACAGAAGAAGGGAATAAAAGAGTCGAAACAACTAAAAGAGGGAATTTCCTTTTAAGGAAACGATAAATCGGAATTCGCGAGAATGCTCAAGCAGCCACGAAAATTGCCTCATATGGACACTGGAAAGTGACCTGCTTTTTGTCATCTGAGGTCCCAAACCAGAGAAAACCCTTTCTTCCTTCGAAAAAAGACGGCTGTCACTTTGAAACCCTAAGAGCTGTGTTTAAGGATCTTGGAAACATGCTAGAACTTCCAAAGCTCGAAGACTACGATATTTCGCCGAAAGCTGGGTTCCTCCCGGATCAGCTCCCTCTCACGAGGCTTTCAGATTGTTACTATGACCCATGGGAGAACCTTGCCTCACGTCTGCCTTCGCTGATTCTCACCAAGCGAATCAGAAACCTGGTAGATGAGATGCCAGTCTTGGCTATTGACCGGATTTCTAAGGATAAGAGAGAACTCAGAAGAGCTTACTCCGTGCTATGCTTCCTTACCCATGCTTACGTCTGGAATGTTGATATTGCATCTGAGAGCTTGCCAAAGTGTCTTGCTGATCCTTTGCTCAAGTGCTCCGAATTACTGGAGATTCCTCCATTGGCAACATATTCCAGTTTGATTCTTTGGAACTTCCAGGCTCTTTTTCCTATGAATGAGGATGAGGAATGGGATCTTGATAACTTGACCACAATCAACACATATACAGGATCCATTGATGAGAGTTGGTTCTACTTGGTGAGTGTATACTTCGAATATAAGGGTGCGAGATGCATAACAAGAGGTCTTGATGCCTTGAAGGCTGTTCGTGAAAATGATGTCCAAAAGGTGACTGACTGCTTGAGATTCCTCGCTGAGAGCATTGACATGCTTGGTTCTGTTCTCATGAGAATGGAAGAGATGTGTGACCCACACACCTTTTACTTCAGAATTAGACCTTACTTGGCTGGTTGGAAGAATATGTCTGATGCTGGACTCCCTAATGGTTTGAAATATGGAGACGAAAACACGTTTAGATCATACGCAGGTGGTTCTAATGCGCAGTCTTCTTTGATCCAGACTTTGGACATCATGCTTGGAGTCGAGCACTACCCTACAGGAGAGACGAAGCGTACAAGAGACAATAAAGTCGCTTCAGCTTCTTCGGGAACAAACAACTTTATGAATGAGATGAAGATGTATATGCCTGGTCCTCACAGAAGATTTCTGGACCATTTGGTCCAAGTAGCGAACATCAGAGAATACGTCACTGAGCAGAACAACGATGGGTTGACCCTTGCCTTTGACGCTTGTTTGGCCATGCTTAAAGCTTTCAGAGACAAACATATCCAGATCGTTACGAGATACATAATTCTCCAGGCCAAGACTTTCCAGAAGACAGGCTCTACAAATACTTTGAGATCCGGCCTTTCAAAAACCGCAGATAAGAAAGAACAGAAAGGAACTGGAGGCACTGCGCTCATTCCTTTCTTGAAACAGTGTCGTGATGAGACGGGTGAAACTGCGGCGAGTGAATGGGGCCAAAAGATCTTGAACTCGTGTGTGTTGCGTTCAAGGCCATCATCTGGTGAAGACAAGGAAGAAAGTGCATCAAAGAAACCAAAGTTAGGGCTGGCTGGCAATTGGGTTGGTTCTGATGAGTCCAAGCCAACTGGACACTGGTAATCAAATGTTGAATGAAAACTAAAATTATAGCTGTTATGAATAATAATGAAGAATGACGATATAGCGCGATAGTTGAGTAGAACTATAGGACTGAAAATTCGATCTGCCGAGTCCTATAAGAACCTGATTTCTAATATGAATTACCGAAGTCTTATCATGGAAGTCTTGCTTTACTACTGTGATTAAAGAGATAACTCTATTATATTGGGTTAGATGCATTTTAACGTCCACACCAGACGCTATCTATGTGCATGTTGGTATATCAGTTACTCTTTTTACTTTTTACTTCTTACTTTTTGCTCTTTCCCTTACCCTTTTTCTTCGACGACTTGGAGGATCCATTAATGTATTCGACAAGATCATCAACACTTTTACCTTCCAATGAAATATGGTGCTGGACTGGTTTTTCTTCTGATTTCTTGCCTTCATTGCTACGAATGTCAGCACCCTTCTTAGCTTTGGCCTGGAGTTCCTGAACCTTCTTCCAACTTGAGATTCTGTTCTTAAGGCTCTTTGCCTGAACAGTTAAATTACACTTCTCAGAAGCTATAACAGTCAAAATTTCATAAGATGAACTGACTTCTTTGAGACAATCATTAAATCTCTGAGTCAAAGCGTACAAGAATCCAAGGCGGAACTTGGATACAGCAACAGCGTACGACTGTTCACCGAAGATATCAGAGCTCCACTTGAGAAGTTTCTCTGCAAGAGGGATGACCTCCCTAAAGTAGCCTTCTTCTTGAAGGAAGGTAACAACACTCAAGAATAGGGCTGGTAGGACGATATACTTACTTTCGAAGACGGTGGAGGAGATCTGAGAGATTCGAGCATAAACCTTCAAAGAATTCTCAAGACTTCCGCCCTCCAGCTCCAAGTAAGCCAAGTTCAGCAACGAGACGATTGTCTCATGTGCATCGAGCCCGCAAAGTCTTTCCGCAAGAATAGCGGCCTTTCCTGAAGCAAATATAGCCTGTGCCTTTAAACCAATTTCTTGGTAAGTCAAAGAAAGGTTCGAGTAGACTCTTTGAACTTCTGGGTGAACTTCACCGTAAATTTGCTCGTAGACAGACAAGGACTGGGCAAGCAATTGCAAACCTTCACTTCTTTTTTCCTCATCTTCAAGCGCTAAACTCTGACGACCAGCATCAAAAAGCTGTTCGGCCGTGGTGGCGCGTGGAATAGTGTGCTTGATGATTGGAACAAGGAAGACATCTTCTGGCTCAAAGACATTGACTCTCTCCACAGTAGTGGTCTTGCTCTTTTTTTGCTTCTTCTCTTTTTGTGCAGCAGCTAAGTACTGATTGTAAGCTTCCTTAGTGTAGAAATACTCCCGTAGGTTCCATTGGATTCCAAACTTTCCAGCTAGCTCTCTTTGTAGTTGAAGGGGAGAAAGAGTAGAAAACCAATTAGCTGCCAATTTGTATCGGTAGGATATCCTGATATCTTTCTCAATTTCATCTCTGAGTTTCTGCGGTGTTAGTTTGGTGAAAGAGAGCTCAGATTCACAATAGAATTCAGAATCTGAAATGACAGCTATAGGAGATACATTGAAGGAAGTACCAAGCAGGGCATTGTGAAAGTGTGAGACCAAGGATGGAACCAAAACAACAGGAACACGAGTGGAGTAAGATCTCAAAATATGCTTAGCAGCACGCGCGACCATTTCCTGAATAGTAATAGAGTAAAGGGACTGGGCATGCTTGGAAGCCGGAACATCTGGGACAACAATCTGTTCGTAATTGATTTCTGGCGTAATTGGAGTGTATTCTTTACCCTCTTTATGAGCCTCTGCCTGCTTCTCAAGTTCTTTCTTAAAAGCTTCATCTCTAGCAATGGTTTTCTCTTCCATCTCCTTGTTATGCATTTTATTGTCATTCAAAGCTTTTTCTTCAAGCTTAAGGGCGTCAGAGAGCCTCTTTTCAAGCTGTTTTGCGACCTCTCCCAAGTATCTGATGTTGATTCCAAACTTGTGCATCTGAGAAGTCAAGTTGGCTCCATCAATTGGAATAATTGTACCCTGTTGGCCGTACTGGTCCAAAAACTTTGGAATGAGCTTATCTGTAATGTACTTCGACAAGTCACGAACGTTGGAGTTGAAATCCTCCGCTCCTTCAGTATGGTATGCATCAGTAGAAAACAAGAGTTGCTCCTCATCAATGATAATTTTGGGTGGATCTTCGCCTTCCTTTAATGGAACATCCAAATCAACACTGTTCTTCTTTGCTTCGGCAGAGATCAGGTCTTTGACCTTGGCTGTCCACCAGTTTTGAACAGCTTCAAAACGAATCACGGTTTGCTTATGAGGATAAGATTCCTCAGATTCAGGATTGTAGTGCTTCTCAATGAACTCAATATCCAAAGGAGTGGCATTAAACAAATCTAAGATGTATTTACGATTGTCAATACCCCTCATTCCTTTAATCTCAGCGTTAGTAACGAGCTTGTTTTTCTCATTCTTTTTGAAATGAAGGGCCTTTCTGACTCCTTCTAAAGCCACAATAAATTCTTCATCTGCCTTAATACTTTGTTGAGTTTCGTCAAAGCCGTAGTTGACCGAAGCCAGGGCAGGGCCATCGACTTGCTCGACTTCTCCAGTCTCCTTGTTTTCAACTTCCTTAGGTTCAGAAGAAGTAAAAAGGCCAGGAACAGGTGTCTGGCAGATAACTCTTTTACCAGCAAAATCAACAATGGTAGTGATCAAGGTGTAGACACCCTTAGCACCGAGAGTGTTCAAAAACTTGATAGCTTGCACGTCTTGGTTGCTTGATGCTCTACAAGCAGCATTGCCACCCCTATTAGTAAAGGCGCCAGTGGCATCAACACCAAAGGAATAGAAGATACCTTTATGTAAGAAGATTTGATTCTGTTTCTCTTCTTCTGGGTCCATAGCAGTGATACCGCCATTCAAGACTGAGAGAGCACCTTTAGTCGCTTCAACGGTAAAATCATACGCAGCCTTGGCCAAAAGCTTGTCACGGAGGATATGGTCCTGGAAAGTGGACGAGGGAAGTTCCCTAATGGCTTGGTACTCCTCATTAAAGTCTATAGAAGTGTGATCATCAAACTGAGCTTTACCAAAATCAGGGATTGAAGCAACGGGCTTTGTGAGCCATGGGTTGCTCAAAATCGTTGTTTGTGGCTCAGCAATAGCTGCAGAATCGGCTTTGTTGAGGCTCTCAATATTTGATTTTAGCTGTGTAGAAAAGGCCTTCGAAGTCTTCGAAATTAGTTCAATCAAAGTAGAGTACTTGACGGTGTTTTCACGTGGAGATGGGTCAAACTTGGAAGGGGATGACTTGCTGATGTAAAATCCAGTAGTGGAACCAGTTATGTTTAGAGTATCACCTTCCAATGTCTGGACAACAATGTAAGCCAAGTGACCTTTCGCTTTATAAGAGAGCGGAATAGGGTTCCAAGCACTTAGGTACAAAGAACGGACGGCTGGTTTAGTAAGAGAAGTTGGAACGTAGTAGTTTGGAGGCAAGTTGTCAAAGAACTCGGCAATTAACTTAGCAACTTTGGATCTCTCTTGAGGAGTTCTTTGAGGAAGTCTGCCTTGAGTGGAATCGTCATCTTTTTTCTCCTCGGCATGCTCTTCCACTGGTTGCGCTTTGCTCTGGATTGGCTCCAAGCCCAAGGAACTTAGCTGGGAAATACCAGCGTTTAGACCAAAATACTCAGAAGTAGATATACCGACTGTCGCTCTTGCTCTGATCAAGTGCTCAGACATTGACTTCTCATTGTATAAAAGCGGTTTGAGTTCTAGAGAGATTTTCTTTTGAGAAGCGCTGGACACCAACTCAGAGAGAGTACAGAGCTCAGAGAGCGCCTTACCCTGACACTGAACGACATAGTTTGTGTGGTGCATTGTAGACGGAATGGAGCCAAGAGTAAGCCTGACGTCTGAGACGCTACTCACTTTCAATAGTTCAAGCTCAAATGGCTTAACATCTGGAGCCTTGATGGAGACCACGACGGTTTCTAGAGGATATAGTTAGTTACACTCGTTCTAAAAGGGGTTCATAGCGGTTTGGACACCAGATCAGACAGTATCAGGGAACACACAGGGGAAATATAAATAGCCAGCCTCGACTCAATACCATATCTGAACATTGTGGTGTTGCCGCTGTGCTCTGTAGTGGTACGAGATTTCGGCGGGACGCACTTCCCTCTGGAACAGGAACTCAAACCCAAAGCTGTAAAAAACACCATAGAAACAAATTATTCTAGTTGATAACATACCATTTTCTTCAGGCGGTTGCTCTTCAGTCATTTTTAACACTGGCGTTTTTATTTGCCAAATAACGCTTGTATAGGGTTCGACAGAGTATTGGCGCCGGCTCGAGAGAGGACCACAGAGACGGCTCTTCGCCTGTTTTTCACCTGTCGACGAAGCACAGTCATCGGGTTCTTCGCGCGGGTTACGAGAAAAGGGCGTACGGAGGCGTCGTCCCCCACAGAGTCTTGAAGTGCCGTTTTTATAGGTTTGTTCTAAAAGACGTGGACACCATATATTCCGTACTTTTGGTTCACTCACGCTAATGTTTCATATATTTCAATACGATTAGGAATGTGTCTTTTAAGTCCATCGGAAAAGTCTGTCTCCCGCTTGTAGCATCGATCGCCGCCACCGGAGTTTTTGTGGGGGAATTTCCCTCGGCAACCGGCGGTACGTACACTTCTATGCTCGGCCAGTTCAACTAGGGTTGACCTATCAAAAGAGGTTTCCAGGGAAGGTGGTTCATGAAGGCTTTGTTAGCATTTAAAGATCCCATGGGTACTCTATAGTGACTCTTATATGAGTGTATGACATTAAGTGCTATATGGAAAAAAGATCTATAACTTCCGTTTCCATCACAAGCCAAGGCTCTTGCGTACGTCCGCTCTCACCTGCTTCTCAAACTCGGCTCTGTTATCTCTCCATAACTTACATGCATCGATGTTGGCACCACTCTCAACGTTAGGCTCACTGAGCATGCTCATCACACTCAACAGGATCTTCTCAACGTTCTGAACTGGCGACCATCTTTCCTCTGCCCGCTCGTACTGGTGTGGGTCTTCTCCAGGGGGATGTAAGATTGATATACACACCTCACCGTTAGCATAGATGTTTGGATGCAGAATCGAAGGGGTGAACACAAGCTTGGGTGGAGAAAGAGGGTAGTCGCTGGGAAATGTGAGTCTAGCTGGAAACACACCGTTCTCGTACGGAGTGTCCTTAGGTCCTTCTATGAGACATTCCCACACAAACAAGTTACTGTTTTTTTGCTATTAGCAGTTGTTTTCTAACAGTGTACACAAAATAAGAAGGAGTAATGAAATTTTGAGGTGCCAAATTTGGGACGGTGTGCGTGGGGATGGGTTACTCACTCTTCTGTAACAGGTCCGGCGACGATTCCTTCAGGACAATCCTTGACAAGCTGTTGGTACTCCTTCAGCAAACGACGCTGTGCTGTGCTTACTCTTGGAGGCATTCTTGGCTCACTCAAGCAAGATGAACAAACAGCAGGACCTTTTGAATTCCAACACTCCGAGGTCACAGAATACGAATCTTTACGGGTGTTCTTTGCCAAGTTAACGGGTGCTGATGCTCTGTAATCACCAACCCAACCATGTTCGAAACGACTTCGCGAAATGCCCATTAATAATGCCGAATTAGGAAATGAGCCGTTTACGGTAAACAGTCGGACCTCATTGTCTCTTATACCGCCAGCTGAGTTGACAAAGGGAAAGTACATTCACTTCTTGAAATAGCCGAAAAAAGTTTGAATTAAGCAAATAATGATTTTCTGCTTTATTACTACAATTTCTGCAGGGAGTTGTCTTTACTTCGGAGCAGAAAACACTACTATATGAGTTCTCCCGAACCCGCGCGGTTTTGTGTCATATGGATGTTGGCGAGAGCAATATCAGAGAAAAGAATTGCAGTCCATTTAATCACTCTTTGGTAAGTGCACGAGAGCTCTATTCTGTTGTAACAATATTTTTTGTATTAGTGTAGCTTTTAAGAATCTTTTCTTTGTTGCTATTCAGGAAAGAGAGCTTGCTCCGAAACGCACTCAGATAATCAATCACGTCAAACTCACAAATAACTCTCTCGTTTGGGTTCAACTTCTCTTTAAGTATCCTTTAGGCGCTACTGGATTTGCTAATGATTTTTTATTATAACGACAGACTTGCCTGTGCTCAATGTATTAAAGGTCACAGGTCATCTACTTGTAAACATACTGACAAGGACCTCATTTCCATCAGCGCTAGAGGACGACCAAATAACAGAACCGGGAACATAAGGTTTCTCTTCCCAGTAGGAGTTTTGTTCTGTTCCATTACTTGGGAGCCAATTTACAATTTAAAAAGAAAAGATGGCCGTCAATACAAAGTGCTAAGCAAGTTTGAGAAATGCCTACATGTCGAACCAACTTCACCGTTTAGATGTATCCAGGTAGCTTCTGGAGGCAAGATGGAAGTTGTGAGTGATTATTTGGAGGTAGAGGATATTATTTTCCAAAACATGACTCTTTCAGTTATTGACCATAATGCTGACTTTGAAACATTGAAGATTGGAAACAAGGCAGTATACAAAAGACCTACTAAAGGTGTAAGAACAGAAGTGAGCCGTTATAGGTGCATTGAAGAAGACAGAATATACTATTCCCTTACTCCAATATCAGATTCAGGTGCCATCCCACCATACTGTCCAACCCTAGAGGATTCGAGCCCAGAACTTTTGCAGAAGCTTCAAAACACTAATGCCGAGGTTCTCAGGCCCAACCGGTTCAAAGGACAGAAACGTACATTTGTTCCGGTATCTGGGAACCATCAATTACCACAGAGAAGAAACCTTCAGTGGTCATTAGAATCATCAATAGGCCACCAGAATTCTTTGAATAATGGAAGAGAGAATAAAGAAATGACCCGAGAAAAACCAAACCATAACCAAAAAGCCGACAATATAATCCTTCTGGACAAACAAAACACTAATGCTGAAACAAACGGAGCTGTTAACTCGAAAAGCTTGGATAATCGAGATCTCTTTTACCAAGCAAAATTGCTCAGCTCTGACGGTTCCCATGGCGTTAATCATTCTGTACCGATTGATCGTTTCCTGAGCTACCCTTCAACATCATTTGTACCTGTTCAAAATATCGGAACTTCTCAATCATCAAACCATTATCATCCTAAGAAGGAGATTGGCATTTTAACTTCTCATACAACTGATTCAGTACTTGGGCACTTGGGTATCTTATCAAAGGAAGTTGGAAACCCTTCCATTGCTGAGAGTTCCCCCATGCCGCAAAAGAGACTGCTACCTGAAAATCCAGAACCAGCTCCTTCTATGGAAGCTTCACGGAATATATTGGAATATAGTTTACCTAGTACCCAGTCGTTTACACAGGCAGACTATGAAAGTGGTTCTTTCAACCATATTGATCCTTTGAAGCACTGTGATTGGGTGAGTCAGGTAGTAAGTTATGAAGCTGCTACAGCAGATCCGTGGGACTTTTCTGAAATCTTTTCCACAAGGCCCTCGTCGTCCGACAAACCATTCGCCACGACAGCGGATGGAACAATTGTTAGACCAACATCAAATTCTGATAACGCAGCTTTATAAACTACAGACACAATATCTTAATCAGGATCCGAAGCTAGAGTTACCTAATTCAATGACAATCCATCCTACTACACTTGTGTAGTCATTAGCATAGTATTGAGCAAATCACTCTAAACCTTCAAATTTGCCATCCACGAATCTCCATATCTTCACCCCCGGTAATTATATACTTTTCTGTATAAACCGCACTACAACATAATGGAGCAGGACCATCCAATACAGCATCCAAATTTGGCTGCATATAATGATTTAATTTCTTCACCAGGAGATCACTAGACCTTGAGAACATTTCAACATCACCATTTGAACAGTAAACAATGTAGTGTTTTTCAGTAAGCTCACAGTTTATAAACGAGTGACCTTTAGAACCAATAGACTGTGTTGCTTGAGTGTCGAGGTCGATCAAGACACATTTATTTTGAGACGTAAATGCAAGAGTATTCCCTTTGATAGTAAGTTTAGTAACAGGAAGATCAAATTCTTGTTCAAGAATAGTTGTTTGGATGCTTTTCCCAGTTACGAGGTCGAATTTCTCGACCGAATTTGGAGAATAGCAATAAATGTATTCAGGCGTTAGTGTGAAGCAGGAGCAGTTCGAAGTATTTGGAAGTTCAACAGCAGCTTTCCTATCAACAAGGTAGTTCTTTGATAATTTATAGATATGTAGACCGGATTGATTGAAAACAACAACACTGTCCTTTACATATTGAACATCCTTGATGGAACTATCGGAGATCATTTGGAACTTTGGTGTACTTTGCTGGCTTTCATCCCAGATCTTGACAGTAGTCTTGGATGCAGACAAGAACTTGGTATCAGAGATCCACGAAAGGCAAACGACCTGATCAGAATCAGCAAAAGTCTTTTGAGGTTTAATAGTGGATGGGTCGGATACTAACTCGGCGAGATCCCAACACATAATACTTCCTTCTTTGGATCCACTTAAAAGCTTATCATACCTGACAGAGAGAGCAGTGATAGTTGAAGGATGTGGAGAGAGTGTGAAGAGAGGTGTAGCTTCGTACTGGGAGGTTGTTAGTGGAATAACTGGCAAGTGATCCTTACCCTCCTCATCAGCTTCGCAATTTCCATCCTCCCCCTCTTTTTCATCGTCTGCATCGTCTGCATCGCCATTCGCCTCGTCATCACCGTCGTTGTCGTCGTCGTCGTCATCATCATCATCATCATCATCATCATCAACGATAACAGTTTCGTTGTCGGTCTCCTGCCCTGAGTGGTCATACGACTCAACTTCAGATACAATAGCCGGTACTACATCCTTCTTAAAGAAGTTACTTGGCGAGTCAGACTCCGGTTCCGGCGTCAGGGGTCCATTGCCACTCTGTGCAAGAGACTTCTCCATTGATGTGTCCAGGTCACGCTTTCTCTTTCTCTCAGCAAATGCCAACACACCGCGGTGTTTCTTTAGCTCCAACAGGTCCACCATATCGAGATCGCTGCTCTTCAACAGGCAAACTACCTCGCTCATTCTGCTTTTGAGATGCTCCCTCGCCTTTTTCAAAGGCTCAAGAGTAAGAGAGTTGACCTGAGACGCCAGATCTTCAATAGTTGGCTCAGAATAGCTATTGCTACTGGAGGTCAAGCTGGAGCTACTGTGTAGCTGTGCCAGTTCCTGTTCGAGCCTCCGATTGGTCTGTTTCAATGCCATATTCTCACTGGTAAGCCGACTTACAGCAAGCTTCATTTCTTCCCGCTCGCTTGCCCATTGGATCCGATCTTTCTCGTTGCGTGTTGCTTCCTGTTGAAGATAATGCACCACTCCGGTGAGCGTGTACTCTGGCTGTGGCTTCGTGTCCATGGCAGTGATTGACGATTCCGCCGCTCAGAACCTGTGATCCCTCTATAAGCTGTAAGTGGCGTGGGAGCTGTGCTGTGCTGGAAGCAGCAGTTCTTAAAAATGCTCAACAGTAGCTCCAGAGCAGTTGCCGCAACTACTGGTGTCACAACGAACCCGCTTGTGTGTTCACCATTGTGTGTTTGTTTTGATTTCGCGCCACTATGGCTCTGATGCTTCTCTTTTGAACAGCCAGTGCCCGTAACGGTCGAAATAGATATGAGGTATCCTGCAACCTGGGTGTCAGTAAACTGTTAGGTCAAAATCTATTTAGGAGGTATATTCTTGCGAAAGGGTAATATGAAAAGAAATATAAAGGATTAACGATATTAATACTTGAACGTGCTTCTTCCTTGGGGTTCATGGATGGGCCTAAGTGTGTTTTTGGGATCGCAGCAGTCGTGTGCTAGTGTCCTATACTCCGCAGATACAACGACTTGTGAACTATTCAGCAGAACCAAGGAAGAAAGATAAGGATGCTTGCAAATGATCGATGTAATAGTGTCTGTGATCCAAGTTACTAGGAGAAGCGGCACGATAGGAGAAGCAAAGAGTATGCAAGTCTACATTTACTCACTAACTTCATAGATATACGATGACATAGCTCCTAGCATAGAGGAATACCCCATGAAGAGAGGAACGCGAGATCTAGAAATCCAAAGCGCTAAACCAAACTTGTAAACGCTTATGACGAGGAGATGGCTTTTTAATGATACTGGTTTCTCAATATGACATGGACCGAAGCCAGAAGCGATTGGATATCAAGGGTGCCCCAATACAAGACAGCTAAGGCTATTAACAACCCTTGGGGGGGGGAGCATAACAATTCTTAGGAGTACAAAACAACGACAAATAGTGGGTAACGTACTTATGTGTGTGTGATCTAAGCTAGTCTATGAAAGTAGATGACATGGATGATAGAGTTGATATGTATAGATATGTGCCGTAACAGTAGGAGAATGTACACAGATAACGAAGCAGTACTCTTTACATCTTCAGAACTTCGATGAAAAAAAGCCCTATAAGTCTTGAACAGAGCTGCAAGAAAAGCCCATGAAGATAGAGCGCCCATAAATTAATCTAAAGACTAAGAATGTAGGTAACAAAGAGAGAGGAAATATGTTATTATCAAATCCAGCGATGACGAAACCAAGTGAGAAAAAAACAATACTTGCCCTCAAGCCAAGAGCATATACCGAAATAATTCCCTTATCAATATCACCAATCTAACAACTAGAACCTGCCTTTCTTAATTTTTTTTTGTTATTGTTCTAGTCCTCTATTTTTTCTTGCCGCTATATTATTCACCGTTTTTGATCCGTTTTTATCGTCCCACACTCTCAAATTATTATGAATCCAGTATACATTCGACAATATAGTACTCTCTCATATAACAGGCAAAAGGACAAATGAAGACTCCTTGCCAACTAGAAATAAAGGAAAGAGACTAAGTGTAATTAATAAGAGAGGGAGATTGAGTCAGGGAGAGAGAGAGCGGTGTGTGTTTGAGTAAGTGAGCGTGAGAAAGGAAAAGATAGATCAAAAAGCTTAGTCCTGCTTGATACCACCAGTTCCTGCAGTCTCAGCCTGTTCAATTGACTGTTTGTCGGTCTTAACGTCTTCACCCATGCCACCAAACAAGGAAGTAGCCTTGAATGGTCTCTTCAAGTCGCCAGAGGCAGCCTTGCCAAAGACATGGATCTGCACAATGTTGGACTCCAAGGCACCCTTAACAGGGGAAATACACTGCATAAAGAGAGGGTTGGTGTACTTCATGTACAAGTGCATGAAGGCCATCATGGCCAAAGAAGTTCCCATTCCTTTGATGGCACTCTGAACCTGCTGCAGGTCGTACTCCTTCACCGTCGTGACAGTCAACTTGCCCTCTGACTCACCGGCCATAGCATTTGCAGGAGCAATGAACTTCAAGGTTGTGAGATCGTTCTTCTTCTTAATCACATAGCGAGTGTAAAGGTATATGGCAAGTGTAAGAAGCGTCGCAGAGACGTATGCTGCTCGAACATAGAACACCGTGTTTGGGTTCTCAAAGTCGAGTCTTTTAGAGGCCTGCATCATGAAGAGCATGATGGCCAAGTTTGAGATCGCTGGGTTCATCTTGACGGTTTTGTGTGCCGGGCTTTTGGTAGCTGACGATGTGCGGAAAAGAAGGTGGTGGGGAACTTCGAGAAAGATACTGCGGTGGCTTTCTTTTTGATAGTGCTCGACGACGAACTTTTTTTCCACTCATCGCGCGCGTGGCGGGCGAGCAGGTCGAGGGATCCGAGCTCCGTCCCGAACATCGTTACAGGGGCTTCTGGACCCCTTCTGGACTCTTCTGGATTCTTTTACAGCTGGTAGAGAGACTCTAAAAACGATTATTGATTTGTATATAAGCACATAGGAGCGCATATGAGCGCTTATGGGCACATATAAGTATACATTACTGTATATAGGCGCCCTGATATTAGTGCTCTAAGAGTAAGAGGGTGTGCGAGTAGCCGTGATGATCAGGTGTTCTCAGAAGAAAGGCAAAGGTGAATCATAGGTTGACTCTGGATGAACATGAGGGGGATTGGGTAGTAGGAGTGGAAGTGAAAATTGGATAGTAGCAGGGTAGGAGGAAAGTAGAAGAGATGAAGAAGTTACAGAGAACAAAACAGCAGCCACAGTCACGGGTTGACATTGTCATGGGTGAACACTACCATGGGTTGATCTCGTTCTCATCGTCACCCCATGAACGGTGGACTAGAGACGAGGGCATCTGGAGCTCTGTAAATAGTCCGTCGTCCTTGTGATTGGTAGCATCCGACGCGATATTCTGCTCAAAGCTCTCGTTCGCATGTTCGAAATCAGATTCATCCTGGGTTTCCTTCTGTGTAGTTTTCTGTTCGTGGATCTCGTCAATGGCATCGACAATTTGCATTGGTAAGAACGGATCAAACTTATGTGCGCGTTCCTTATTAATACCACCGAGTCCAGCACCATACTCATCAACCATCTCAGACATAGTAGGGATCACAACAGGGAAGTTGTAATCCCGGTTAAGAAGAATCTTATCTGGTGTCGCATAGTTAACTCCTTCTACAGCCTTGGTCTGAGTTTTGCGTCGGTTATCAATGATCTTGCGCATCGCTTTGCTAAGTTTCCGCTCGTCAACCTCATATCGGTACCTATCAACGCATCTCCAGAGCTGTGCGTAGTTCAGTTTCTTCAAATTACCGGAAAGAGTAACAAGGCCTTCTTCATCCTTGAGCGATGACACGCACTGCAGCCACTGCAACAGTTCAAACGTTGGTTCAAAGTGGGTCTTGAGTATTGAAAAAAGTGGCGTATGGTAGAACTCAGCATCATGGGGGTCAAGCTTGTTGCCAGCAAAGACAGCTAGATTAGAAAGTACGAATCTATGATCCTCAGTCAGATTATCTTCCATTAAGGTGTATGGGAAGAGCTTCAATAAGTAGTCATCCATCTCTGGCATCTTTGGTGTTCTATTGTTGGAGCGAGCCCAATCTTCCAAAACAGAGATATTTAGTCGGATTTGGATAGCGCACACACGGGACATGTACTTTTTCTGAGACATGATTCTGTTGAATAATGTAGTTGACAACCAGTGGAGTACTACCGAAAGAGTTTGTTGAGTCACAACCCGATGGATACTGTGCAAGTCAAGAACGTAAAGCAAAGCCCCAAGTGTTTGAATAATCTTGATTGGAGATGGCTTTAATTGGGTCTTGACAGACGGTGGGTATAGCATCTGAAAGATCTCCTCGTAAGTAGACTTCTCTTGATGTTTCTTTTTGAAAAAGTTCCAGTCATTTTTGTAGAGTGTAGTAGAGATATCAGGTATACTAGTGTAGTTGAGCAAGCAGTCATCAACGATGTTATTAAGTCTAAACTTGATAGAGTTAGCAAGCTCTATAGTGAGCGAGTTTAGAGTGTTGACAAGATCCTGAAGTACCTTCGGATATCTCTTAAAAAAGCCATCATCTTTCGAGAGATAGAAGAACAAGAAATTGACAACCGAAAGCCAGTAACTCTGTAGAACAATGTCACCTTCACTGTATACACTAGCGATCCCACTCTTAGAAGATGTATCGGATCTTATCTTTGTGAATGCAAGGTTGAGGAAGTTCTCAACAAGAATATCGTTGTTCTTCATGTGATCTGCATATCTTACGCACTGATATATCACCGCTGCAGGATAAGTGGTCTTATGATTGTAGCCAGTGTTTAACTTAAATATCAATTCCAGGATTGCAGGGATGTCATAATCGGAGAAGATAATATATTGGTTCTTTAAGAGCTTCGTGAAATTGAAATCTTCCGCTAAAATAGTACTTGTGTGAACGTAGTTATCTGAGAAATTATTAGAACTCTGATACAGCCCGGCGTCTTCGGATGTCACGTTAAGGCCTGCAGTTTGCAATCTTATCCTGTCAAAAAGCTCTTCGTCATCATGTGAGGCATGTAACATACTCCCAGTACTCTTATCATAGAAATCCAGTCCGTCACCAGCGACCGTCTTTTGTTCAAGAAGCCCATGTTGCTCGAAGAAGTCCTGCATATCCGAGTCCGGCTTAAGCAAGTCAAATACCGTAAGCCCATTTTTGCCTTGAACATCCAATTTTGCCCCATGATTAAGTAATTCAACCACAGCTTCCTTATTATTAAGGTATACAGCCCACATCAACGGCGTATACCCGAATAACCCATCTGGCTCGTTCAACGCGGCAGTGCTCTTGCTTAACAATAGCTCTGTAGCGTCTTCGTGACCGAACACAACCGCATAAATTAATGGACAAATTCCACTGTCGTCTTGCTGAGAAAGTAATTGAATGTTCTCAGGTTTCGAAACAATGTCCATTAACTTTGTGGAGTCACCGTTTGCAGCTGCAAGGCATAGTTCTATTAGTACTCCCGAGTCGTCAGACTGGAGAAGAGAGAGTGCCTTTTTGGCTGCTTCCAGCTGGATACGTTTTGTATCACCCATCGACGTCACAGCACTGGCAGCAGTGTTAATAGCTGTCCAGGGATCCAATTCCATTATAGTAGCGTTCAATTGTAGTCCAGAGATTCGACATTCATGTGTATTTTGGCAGTGGGCAGAAGAATGGATTCTCTTTTGTTCTCATTTCGCGTGCGTCCCGAGGTAGACACAGCCAGACCATGTCACTTAACTACACAAAAAGAGGTCGCATTAACAACATCAGCTACATGGCTATGAATTGGAAAATTGAAAATTGAAAATAGAAATGATATTTGGAGAGGCCTATGCTTGAGAGTAATTTACATAGGATGATGCCACCCGAAGAATGTGCGAAACAACGAGCGTGATTTGCGAGGACCTCGCTCTCTTGTAGTAGAACTTCTTTTCAAAATTGACCTGCGTATTCCGTCATTAATATGAGAGTTGGCAATCTTTTGGTGAGAATTGTCACAACTGTCTACCGGAGAATTCTTCACAAATTCTGGTGACTTAGCGAACCTGATGGTTGGCTCTCTGTCAGTGCTGGTTTTTGATCTTTTGATCATGTAAAAATGTTTCCTGTGATGACCCTTTTCATGTTTTAAAACTGGATTAGGTGGGAAAGGCGCCGGAGTTGCAATGTGCTCATGCACAGATCTGAGTCCTTCGGATTTCTCCACAATAACAGTAGCTAGTGTCTCTTCTGAATCCGACGAGCAATGAAGGGCGTATTCTATGGATTTAGGTAGTCCTTCGGTTGAACGGGCCACACAAACGCTCAGTAATGATGGTGCAGTCTCAGAATTGTTTGTAGCTTCATTCTCCTCCCCTGCAAGGGCCAGATGATTCTGGGTCTTAGGAATATCGCTAAAGATAAGAGGATCGAGCAAAACTTCCGACTTCGGATGGGGTTTCTTTTGCTCAGAAGAAAGGTGTCTCGCTAAGGTCCTCGACCTCCAGAGCTTCAATCTGATACTAGATCTCCGCGGTTTCTCATCAACAGAGCTCTTAATCGTATCTCGCAGATTCGCAGAGAGTGTATGGTGGTCATAATGCTCACTTGGTACTCTTTCTGAAGCGGTACAGAGCACTGCATCACCGGCTGTCGCAGATTTTGGAAAGAATATCCTCCTAATAGAGCTCTTTCTTCTCGGAGCTGCAATTGGAAATGAAAAAAGCCTGTTATTTAGAATCCATTCTGATAAGTCTCCACGGCCTTTAGTGACTGAAATCTCCCCGGTTTGATTCTTTTCATGGAAGTAGGCATTCTCATGACGGGTTGTATCCAAATTGCTGGAACCTAACAAAGCAGTAACGGTACCAGCGGGTGATAGAGTCCTACTTGAGTGAATGACGCTCTGAACATTTTGTCTGGAAGTCATATCAACTCCACACGAGCTTAAAGATCTCGTATCAAGCTCCTGGGTTCTGTATGGTGATATTGCCGAAGACAAATGTGGATCCGCAACATTTAGTGGACTGCTACTTTGGTGAGCTGGGGTGAAGAAAGTCACATCAAATATCGGAGAAGTCTCATTTGAAGGATGCTTGAGATTCAGTTCGAATTCCTTGAGAGCTGCAGAAAGATCCTCGTCAAGTTCGAAGGCAGAAGCCATAGACTTTATGAGACCATCATGATCATTCCATTGAATATGTCCCTCATCATCCAATTCGGCTTTCTTATTTTCACAAGTAATACTGAAATCCTTCGAGTACAATGAGTTACTTTGAACAAATCCCAAAGAATTAACAATATTGTATGAGGGCATTGTAGGTGGCTTTTCTTCATCTTGCTTAGACTTATCCAGGCCGGTGTTTATTGCTGATGTTTGGCAAACATCAGCAATAAGAAAAAGATCAGAAAGATCATATTCGTCCAAAACTGCAAAATCGCTGTGATCAATGGTATGCTCCTTGGCACGTTTCAGTAACCTTGAGAGAACTTCCAGCGAGGGCAGGCCGTATGAATCAGTCCCATAATGTCCTGACTTAATTCCAAGACCAATCAGAGCTATAGCACTTTCATTTCCTTGCACAATAGCTTCTTTCGAAAAGATTTCTTCAATTGTGCTTCCAGAAGTAATAAGTTTTAAACCACGACCAATGGGGAGCTCCTCAATAGTGCAAGGGCGATCAAGCATTTCTTCCATGCCAGCAGTATCACAGGAAGTGCCTTTATCCGAGGCGCTAGATAAGAACAGAGGTGCCACTCTAGAAAGACGAACGTTTATCCAAGGAGCGGTCAGCTCCTTTTCATAATCTAGCGGAGTGTTGTGCACTTTCAGTTTGCTGCTATCTTCATGGTCGATGCAATATTCCGGAACAGAAGGTACATGAGCAGAATCGTCCAAGCAACCAAAAGATTGAGGATTCATCAAAAGAGAAGGGTCTATACAAGACTCTTCATCAAGCTCGTTAAAATCACGAAACAGGTTGTTAAGGACATCCATAAAGGGATTGTCAGGGAAACGGAAATCCTGAACAAAGTTCTCTCTTACTGAAAGAGAATCTAGTAAATCGGCAGAAACTTGTTCAGCATCACTCCGAAAGTCCAGAGCCTTTCCAACAAAATACGAGTCAGATTGAGCATGGCTGGAGACATTCCTGTTAAAAGGGATTTCTTCAAGCGTTGGCCCGGCCATCTCTGACGCCAGCATAGTAGGGAAGGGGAAGTCGTCTTGTGAACAATGACCAAACCCTTCCCTGCCATTATCACCAAGAAGATCAGAAGAGCTCAGTAATGCCCGAGCATGTAAGGCAAGAAGAGAGGAAAAAGTATGCCCTTGAGTATTCTGGGAAGAATCTGATACATTGCCAACAGTCACGTCTTGTAAACCGGCGGGGGAGTTGTAGTGTTGACTGTGAAGCTTTTGAGCAATTCCAACAGCAGTCGGCAGGGGAGAAGAATTTAACGAAGGAGAAGACGCAGAATCATAAATCAGACCAACATTGCACATTTTGATGGACAGAATAGCAGCACCAAACTCAGTTTCGATTTCTTTGGTACAATCCATTTCAACGGTATCCTGGCCCGTTTTGTACAATTCACGAAGATCTGAGAAGAAATCACTTGAACCGGATGCCATTCGACCCCTTTCCAGTAACTGGCTCTTTATTTCCGGTAAAACTTGATGCGGAGAACTGGAATCTAGCGTCTGTGAAGGAGTTGTTTGCAGCTTGGGACTAACATCCTGTACCATCGTGGCAACTGCTTTGTTCCAAGATCTATGCTGATGGACGGATCAGAAGTTCGTGACTAACCAGCACAATCGAACAAAGTAGCCAACCATTTTACACCACTCGACTGACGCTCCCAATGCGAATCGAAGCGTTCGATGGGCCTCATTGGTTCCATCTGCCACAAACACGGGTCTCGGTTCCCGTCAACCACATCTCGGTCTTGAAGGCTTCTCCGGCTCATCGCAGACCTCGGAACTCGAGCCCTCGTAATACCCTAATGAGACAACCTCAGCTGTTTCATTGGCCACTTGGCGATTCAGCTCGATGACCACACATCAGTAACAAACGTTTTTGGTTTTCTGCTTAGCAATCTATAACCTGTACGAGCCGAGAAAATTTATTTGGGACAACAAGAAGGGGCTGAGACTCTCGAGTTTGCCAAGTACTTGCGATAGTGACACTCTGGAACGTAACGATATAATACAACACCGATAACACCACGACACATACAGACAGATACGTACACAGATTAGAGTACACCGGTCATATACAAAAGGCCTACCATGAAATATAGCGCACTTTCCGGACTCATAATGATATGTGCATCAATAAGCACATTAGATGCATTTTCCCTGCGTGATACGCTGGGCAGACGGTGGGACTATGGAACATCAGATATCGTCAACACAGTGAAAGGAGGGCGGTCTGCCGCTACAAAGAACATAGTGGGCTCATCGCCTGAGCCTGCCAAGGATACAAACGACCACGACCTTCCTGGACGGACACCATGCTCGACAATCCATCCACTGACGAATGGCTTCTACGATCTAAGTGATTTGAGTTCGATAGGCAAAGAGTCGATAGCCGCATGGAGCGCTAAAGGCCATGACTATAACAAGAACTTTACTCTTGGAATCTGCTCTTCGCCTCTGAAACCGAACGTTGACGTGAAGAACAACAATCCCCAATTGTCGCTCAAGCTGAATTCAAGTGAGGTTGGTGCATACTACACCGATGAGAATGGCGACAAGTTCTCTATCGGCAACTTCAACCAGACGCCTGTGTTCCGAGGCAAGAAACTCACTCTCACATATACAAACGGCAGCTACTGTCCGAACAAGATCGACCGCAAGTCAACGATCCTGTCGTTTGCTTGTGATCGAGAGATCCTTGTCAAAGCACAAGTGTCGTTTGTTGGTGTGCTACATGACTGTGATTACTTCTTTGAAGTGAGAACAGTACACGCATGCCCTACCGCACACAAGTCGGATGATTTAGCTGTCATCTGGATCTTCCTTTTCATCTTCCTCGCTGCTCTATTTGTCTATTGCAGCGGTGGTTTCCTTTACAAGAGAATTGTGCTGAACCGTCGTGGTTGGAGACAACTCCCTACTTATAACTTGGGCTCTAAGGTATCGTCAGCCCTTTCCGGAGGCGTAAGTATTTGAATTATTTTTCTTTCTCCCCAACATTTTCATCCTCTATGGAGAGTTCTCTAACTCCCGTCAAGTCAAAGGTTTAGTTGTCGGCGACTAACCAGTATTCCCAGTGGCACACCTCTGATAGAAATGGAGGTATCCGCCTGGCTAGTGACAGCGATAGGTTCGGCTTTATTGAAGACCAAAACAATCTCTTAGACTCCCTGGATGCCGACTCCTAGTCTCTTACATCTCTGTTCATAAAAGCACTTCTATTACACGTAATATAACTGTCTCACCATTGTGGCCTAAGGGCTAGACTAGGTCATTACTATAATATCATCATGTCATTGATGGAGGGGAACGTAGTACTCTTCATGCTTCATCTACAGCCTATAGCAATTTCCCAAACATGCTTATTCACAGTACCAGGGCAACACATGCACACGTGATGCAGTGGCGAATTGGTTGTTCGCGCATAGAAGCCCTAAAAACGAAATATCAGGTCCAGTAGGGTAATATCGTTAATTATGGTAGGGGCCTAATCTGGAAATTATGCGCAGTTGTTCCAACATTTTTTTTTGCCGCTCTTGGGATGGGAGGAGGATCCGCAAGGTTGAAAAAATTTCAGCCTGTTTCTTTCCCACCACTTACTGAAGGCATTACTGGCGGTATCTCCAATAACTTATAACTAGTCAAAAATGGTATGTGCAAACAGCTCAAGAATGATGGATACTCACGCTTCAAAGATATGATCGAATTTTTGTGATGCTCCACAGGTCCCATTCCTCCTTTGTGAGAATGGTGGCGAAGGATGCTTTGTGCTGTATCTTTCTCTCTTGTGTCCCTTATAGGGTGGATGTGATAGAAACTAACATGAAATGAATACAGGGTAAGGAAAAGTCTCACGTTAACGTCGTTGTCGTTGGTCACGTCGACTCTGGTAAGTCTACTACCACCGGTCACTTGATTTACAAGTGTG